>JASDQU010185777.1:9324-20730 GCA_032191745.1 Picea mariana | reverse complement strand
CTTCGTTCTTAAAATTCTAAACACATCTTTTTAGCTGATTAAAGTTTCGGTTTTGGCACTTTTTCACTAATTTTGGACAACTAAAAGTCACCTAAACACTCTAAAACACACTAAATACTTAGCCCATAGGTATATCAACTTATTAGACATAATAGGGCACCTTAATTCACCATCTTCATCATCTAAAACGGGGCTTGAGGAAGGCAACGAAAGGTGCTAGGCCAGGGACAGTCTCACGGCGTGCGGCGTCCTTTCTGGGAGTACTCAGGCCTTTAGGGTTGACCTGTGAAGCTAGGGTAGGCCTCGTTGCCTCACTTCTTGAGCATCCAGCAGCCATTTGGTAACTGGGGGAGGAGGATTTTGGTTTGACACCTAGTGAACGGGGGGGTTAATTAAAATCTTTTAAAATCTTTAAGTAACCCTTAATTCACTAAGCATTTAAACAACTTGACTACATTGGTACATCTTATGGTTCAATACTTGCAAGCATAACTCCTTTTTCAATCTTACATGCAAGTAACATCTCTTTGCTTTGTGGAATAATTAACTAAGTGACATCTTGAGTATTGTTGAGCATTTGTTCTTTCAAGTATTTCTTTTCATGCTCTTTATGGTGGGATCCCTCAAGAGATAGCGCATCCCATTTGGAGGCATCATCTTGTTGGATCTTGAGTGTTGTGGTTGCCATTGAAAAGCAGTCCAATAGAGTAAGTGTTATTGGGGCATGCTTGGCTTAATGTGGATGATCCTCATGTTTTAAATATCTTTAAATACCTACACATCTAAGCACGTGTTTATCTTGTTTCTTTTGTATCTTGTTGTGCATATCCTATTTCGATATTGTTGTATATCTATCATTCATTATTGGTTGTAAGTATCTTTGTAAATATTTTGTAATCAAACACCCTTAAACTTTAGTTGACCCCTTGCCCAATCTTTAGGTGCTAGTCTTAGTTGCCCTAGGAAAAGGCTTACTTCTCATCCTTATTTTTRCATCTTGCATTTGCTGCCTTTGCATCATAGGTTAGACTTCCCCCAACCTTGTAACTAATTAAAACCAACTCCTAGAACATAATGTAAATCACATCTAGTAACTAGGGTCTACCCCCCTTAGCTTCCCTAGGAGTAAGCCTAGACGGAAGAGGTTCAAGTCAAAGTGACAGTGTGGGCTTTGAACCTAGGCATTGTGCCTCCAAGGACACACTAAGTGAGCCGGACTTCRCTCACGTTTGCAAGTGTGTATTAGGACGGCAACACCTTGCATATTCATTCCAGATCTAATTTATATGTTTTATCTATATTTTTTGGTCAATACAGAGTAAAACTACAGCCCAACAATCAATTTTATTGGTTGTAGCAAATTTTAGGTTTTGACCCTAAGGAGGAATTGAACCCCAATTCTGTAAAAATAGTTTCCAACCAGCTGGAAAATGATTTTACAACAGATTTGAAGGCTCTAGAGCACAAGTTTCACTTATACTTTAATGCCCTATCCTATAAACCCACAGATCTATTAATCTAGTGTAATTCTACACTTGTGGGAGGCCTCAAAGGGCCATTATCTTGCTGGTTTTCTGCGTATTATATTGTTTTTGCAGGTCTGATATAACAGAACAGCAAGGAAACATTTCATTTCCAGCCTCTTTTTACAATGTATTCATATTGCAAATAGTCCGGAAAGTGGTAAGAATATTCACCCCTCTCTTGTACTTTTCTTCGTCATTATTTTGAGGATTGGGGGTAAGTTAGTTTGTTGTTTTGTCACTTTATTTTCAGCGTTATCTTTTTTTTCAGCAAGCATTTAAAACAATTAACTCCTACCTTCACCTAGTGTACTTTGTTTAGGCACTGGTCTTGATACTCTTTGTGATGAAGTGATAATTTGCGGGAAGCCTCCCAGAGCCTCTTCGTGTAGGAGTTTGGCTCAAACAGGGAAGGATAGGTGTTGTGGTGACATTAGGCACCTATCCCCTGTGTTGCTACCATAGCAGATTACGAACCTTGGTGGTCTGCTAGTTTGGACGGTAATAGGACCTACATAAATGCCTAGGTTGGCCCGACCCCCCTAGAATAATGTTGACTAGATCGGCTATTAAACCATAACCTAGTAACACAGTAATGAGGGCACCTAGCCATGATGTCATATAACCACAAGTGAAGATTACTATCATTTCAACACTCTATACCCCAAACTTCCATATACTCCTTAGAGACAAAGTTTATCAAGACTCCAACTCCAAACCATGATATTTTTCCCCGAAATATTTGAAAACTGGGAATTTAGGATGTAGACGTAGACACGTAGATTAGAGTATAAAAATTTTCACTTAAGGAATACATTTTGATAGTTTGCACCATTTCATAGCTCATAAGCACTATTGTGATCATTAGTTTATTATCCTTGGAAACAACACGACCCCAATTGACAGGTCCAAAGACCCTTAATTACCCTTATCAAAAACTCTAACATTATGTTTCCTTTGCTAAAAATATTAAAAAAATATAGCTCAATATTTTCATCCATGCTTCCATTTTAACAGGGATGATTTTAAGGATGAAAATTTATATTAAAATGTAGAAACATGGGCTAAACTTACTTGTCCTTAATATGCAAAATATAAAATGTTTGGTGATAGTTTTGTAAAAATATTCAAATTTCTAAAGATTTTATATAGTTTCTATAAAATTTTGGCACTTTTCAAGGTAAAATAATTTTATTCTATGGAATTTGGGCGAATATTTTTTAGAAAAAAAGGAAATTGGTGAATCTTTTTTTGGGAAAAACCATGGAAAATTATCCCATTGGTGAAATTTAGTCCCTAAAATCATGTATGATTTCAACTTAGAATGGGATTTGTGATACACTTGCAATGAATTCATGAACGGACACAATACAATTTGCTTGCTTCCAAATTTTGCATTTTGCCATGTTGAGATTATGTACCTTGGGAGGTGTTCCCCATGTGTTTGTGATCTCCTAAACACATGAGGGAAGTGTTATCCCCCACTTTTAGGGATAACTAGGAGATCATGTCTCAAGGCCCACAGGTCCTAGACATGGAGTACCGAGAGCAGGATTGACTTTAGCATGGTCCTGGAGGGCCCACCTTTTCTTTCTTCCAGCATTTTTATCTTGTCAGCAGCTGCAGCATCCATCACCATCGGCTTGGTCCTATGTCAGAGATGGTTCTTTCTCAATGAGGTAATTAGTCCAGGTATCATGGTATGTGTCACTTTGACGTTCAAAACCATTGAATGTATGCATCTGATTCCTTTTATTTCTATCAACTGCTTGGATCTTAAACTTGTCCACTTGACCATGTTTGGAGGGATTGACAGGGTGCCCTAGCATGCCTATATCTGTAGGTTTTTGTTTGCCACTGGGGGGATTTCTGAAAAGCCATCGTCCGCTCCCGTCACAGCACCACTTTTCATCTTGTTTCCCGCTCACCTATCCCTTTCCACTTGTCCCGGCACTGGGTTGACCTATTTTCAGGATTGCACCTTATATTGTGGGAAGAAGGGGCTAAAGGCCCAGAAGGTAAAAGCAAGCTGGTAAAAGATAAAAGCCTAAGAATAAAACCTCGAGATGCTTCGCCCAGGGATCCCCGAGAAAGCAATAAAAGGATTCTCAGCAAGAAACAAGAGGGATCCGGAAAAGTAATAAAACAAGACCTAACGAGAGGATAGGGGGTCTCATCACGAGCCAGCCTATTAGGTCCATGGGTACCTAGCAGTATGACATTGCCACCAATTGGTTACCATGCCAAGGCAGTGACTCTTGGTTGCATGGCCAAGGGAAAGGGGGTCTCATCACGAGCCAGCCTTCTCATCTCTATGAAAGTACTTGTGGGTAACGTTGTCACCACTGGTCACCAGGCCAGGGCAGTGTCCCTTGATTAGCTCTTGAACAAAAAGAAAAGCAATAAAAGATAAAAGAATAAAAGGAAAGAATGGGCTTGGAAAAATTGCATCCATGACAGGTACAACTCGCCTTCTACAAAGTCACCCATAGGTAACATTTCTTGCATCCTTGGCCCTTATTGCACCCAGATGCTTGGACATCCCCTAACCACATCACCCACTTACATGACTTGGATGAGGTCTCTTCCGGGAACTTTCCTTTTCCAATGGACACTAGCCCAATAGGGCGCCTTGTCCTTTCCTCCGGACTTGTATTGTAGGCTTGTGTAACGTCTTTGAGCTTTTAACTGATGTATTAGGGATTTTATGCACATGTTTAATAATATTGATGATGAGATGTGATTGACATTGCTATGATCCCTGTGACTAATGAGCCCATGGAGGGCGTAGCTTTTGATGTGCGGGACCATGCCCGACGGACAGGTACCATTTGGACCAGTACACATGGGGAGATGATCAGTTCGGACCTCCATGGGGCTGAAGAGCCCATCAGGTGGATGTTGAGACCCCATCAGGGGGCAGAGACAAGACAGAGATGGATCAGGGGCTTTGCACCGAAGAAGAGGAGGACGTTCCACCAAATCCACCCTGGCACAGCTTGACCTAGGGGGGTTGACCCCTTTTCAATGGAACGTTGGCCTTGGAAGGCCTAGGACGTCACCCATGAGGTCCATGACGTCATCCTTGCTTCATGGACGTTTTGGCAGATGGACAGGGCATTTGGCCCGTGTGGCAACTTGGAGAAGCCCAAGGGGGGCTAACGTTTTGCTCCTGGAGGCTGCATTTTCCCTAGAAGGGGCTAACGTCACCCTAGAAAGGGGATGACGTCCTTTTGTTGCTTGATTAGGGTTTTAATTTGTCATTTAATGTAAAATAGTATAATTTTCAATATTTTGGCCTTGTCGGCCTTTTTATGACCTAAAAGTAAAATTAGGTCATTGATACAATATAAATGAAGGATTTTCACCTTCATTTTTTGAAGATCTCTCACTCACCACTTGGTGAGGTCTGAAATTTGCGCCCTATTCTAGGGTTTTGGCTGAAATAGGGAGGCGCAATTGTTGAAGGAAGATTTTTCTTGGCATTTTTTGGCATTTATCTTGGTGGAAGGTGTTACAACTAGGGTTGGCTACTTGATTTCTTGGTTAAATGTAAGTAAATTTATGCAAAAATTCTTGAATGAATGGTTGTAGTTTTATTTCTCTTGCATTCATGGTTATAATTTGTTGAATAAACCCTAGGGGACAAGCACACATTGTAGGTCCTTGTCTCATGTCCCCGTCAAGATTTCTAGCCATTTTATTTGTTGAAATGAGATAGAGCCTTGCCATAGCAACACTCTTCTCTTTCATGCTGAAGAGGATTGAGCCTAGCCTTAGCTACACTCTTTCCCCCCTCTTCATATGCTAGCCGTTTTACTTTAAGCTAAGAAGCAGGAGACGCCTCAGAGCCTAGGCCTTCTACACTTTAGGTCAATCTTTCTAGGGTTTGTTGTAAAAGCCTTGTTGTAGCAACACTTTGTTTCTCAAACCCTCTTGTCTTAGTTTTATGCTTTCTTTCCAGCTAGCTGTCATTGCCATCGAGTTAAGAAAGGAGGAGAGAGCACCGAGGCCTAGTTCTCCTACACCAAGGTGAGCCTCTCTCCCCTAGGGTTTTGACTTTGAGGCCTTGCTCTAGCAACACCTCAAAGCTTCTCCCTCTAGTCCTTAGTCGTGCTATCTTTAAATCCTTTAACTCTTGCGTCCTTCACTTTGACTCCATAAACCCTAAGGCACTGATCTAAAGACCTCTTGTTTAAAGTGAACTTGATTACAACAACTCTCAAAGCCTTGAATTAAACCCTAGCTTAAGAACTAACCTACTAACTTACTGTTGTCGTCATCTTTAGTTTGATATCATTAGTGCAGCCAAACGTTTTCCTTATAAGTAATTGAATGGTGTTTAGAGGCATTAATTGAATGAAGTATTGATTTGTTACATTGAATGCCACATCGTTTCATCATTTATTGAAGAAGTGACTTAATTATCATTGTCATTTCATAAAAATTGACTTCATCAATATTTATTGTCAAATTGCTTATATGTGTATCAGATAGCCATTGATTTACATTAAGTACTAACCAAGTGATCATATCGCATATATATCAGTCTTCTTGTTGCTTTGTCTCAGGCAGGTGCATATCTTTTCTTTGGTTATACTTTATTATTGGCTATTTAGCCAGACTATCTGCTTGGTGGTGACTTGTGAGGGGGGAAACTTGTCTTTAGCTTATTATCCCTTGCCTTCTCAAAACCCCAGGTCACCGGGGACGTCTCCCCTGGGCCTTACCACCCTAAATAGAAAGAACCATCCCATTGTGGTGACATTGGGTGGGATTGGTTCMTGTTACGCCARTTTGACTCTTCAACCTTTAGCCTTTATCCTTGCTACAAACKGTGCGATAACAGGAAGTACTATGTACTTTGTGCCTTGTACTTTATGTCTAATTTCACTTTGACTKAGGAGTTTTAAGTCAAAAGTGAAWTTTTTTCATTTATGCCTAAAATGACTATTAATTCACTTTGTGGGTGAATTAGAGACATAAAGTGAACTTAGGGAACTTAACCCAAAGTGGGTTTTTGAGTGAGATTCTTTTGGAGAGATATCACCCTTTGATTAGATGGAAGATGGGATGATCTCAGCCATCCATATCTTAGGTTTCCTTATGGAGATTCAAGAGGGGCGCAAAGGGCAAAGGAGAGCTCATTCACTCATTTGCTCACTTGGAGAGTTTGAGAGAGAGCTTGGAGATGAGGTTTGAAGCATTAGGTGAGGCTAGCTTGGGTGCATGCTTTCATGGAGAGAGGCATCAAGCTTGGAGCCTTGTTTATTTGTTGAGGAGCTTCCAGTGTTGAGGAGGGCGCATCAGCAGTGGGATCAGTTTCAGAGGGAGGCCACACACCAGTATTAGAGTACTGTGGAGGGGTTTTCCATTCAGAGCTCACAATTTGCATTCAGTGGATTTGGGATCATTTATGAGGGGTGCACCTTCTTAGAGCACACCTAGTTCATTTGGACTTGTGTTTCAGCTTGGATCAAGCTGCTATTGTATCAGGTTCATCTATATTGTGTACTTGTTGTATTCCACCATCTATTCTCCTCATATATAGACATATATTCCAAATCGGTTTTCCCCAGGGGGGTTTTATCCAGAGTCATGTTGACCAAAAATACTTGTGTACAATTTTATGTGTGTTAGTCTTTTAGATCTGCTTATTTTCAGTTGTAAAGATCTCTAGGTGTGTTACATTTATTTTGGTATGCATGTGCTAACTCTTGGTTACTAAAACTACATGCTAGAGCACCTAAAATAAAAAATGTAACCATAACAAATCAGCAAGAAGTCACTGAACAGTTTGCTGTCCTAAAACAGCAGCAAACCATTGTTAGACAGTTGAAACTTAGAGCCAAACTGAGGTCAAAGACAGACCCAGTTGGCAGCTTGATAGGACCTGGAAAATCTTCATGCCAGTGGCTGTCATGAAGAAGAGGCTGACTGACATGAGATATAAATTATATAAAACAGCGTTCATGTCTGACTCTTTCACAGAGTTGGAAAGCAATTTAGGCTGAATCGCCTATTACTTTGTGTCAATGCAGTCTAATTCTTCCACCCAACATTTTATCATGCTTAAAAAAAAATTCAAAAAGGCTAAATGCTGTTAAGTAGAAAGAGACAACTTGAGAATTAACTTTTCAAGTTCGGTCATGGAATTCTTGGCCATCTTGGCTACAGTCAGCACATGTTGAGTGCAAAAGAGTCATATTCTGCTGGAGACTTCTTACAAAGCTTAAGAATAGTGAATAGAACCCTTTTAGCAAATTAGGCAATTGATATTCTGTGGGATAGTCTTTGGAAAGCATATGCATAATTTTTTAACTACTGTGGTCAGAACCCAATCAAAGTGTGATGATTCACAATTTATATTTTAATATAAAAGTTTTGTAGTCACTTTCAAATTTCTATAAGCCACAGAAAAACTTGCCTGAAAATCAGTCCGACCGCAGCCACGTATTAAAAGAGCATCTCCAGTGAAAGCCATCCTTGGATTAGGCTGACCAGGGCCTTCACCTGTGATGTAAGTCACACACCCTTCTGTGTGACCAGGAGTAGGTCGAACCTGCAAATACATGAGAGAAATTTTGAGATTATTTTCCACAGTTGTCTTGCGTGCTAGATCAGTTATCAACCTACCATGATAAATTCATTTCTAAAGATAATAGAATTTTCTGTTGCAAATTGATTGCAAACTACAGTACTTCAAGCATGCTTAAGAGCACTGAATACCAAGAATGTGGAATGGACAATATAAGGGTTCAAGCTCTAGTCACTATTATAAATGAAAAAGAGTACATAATGCTAAGAAGGAATTTGTGTGAACTGAAGGTATAAAATAGTATCAATATCCAAAACTCATTTGGACATTGCATTTGTCGGCAATTAAATGAAGGAAAATGCAGTAACTTTGTTGCGGACATTTAAATTTTCTTCAGCAAAAGAAAAGCAGCTCTAAATAAATTCATTCAATCTCTCCCTTAAAGGTAATGTGATATATTACCAAGTCAAAAAGAAGATGTACTGCCAAATTTCAAAACATTGATACACAGGAAGAAATATTCAAAGTGTATATTTACTTGACAAACAGAATACCCACTTAGTCTCCATTAACAGACAGCCCAATTCCATGTATGAGACTCGCAATCTCAAATCCAGGACAAATAACAATTCCTTCTGAAACCCTTTATAACAAGAAAATGCTGTGCAAGTTACCTCCAGGAACAGATTGCCAACAAAAATTGTGTCACCAGCATTGACAAATACATCTGCTTTTGCTTTACTTGCTTCTGATATTACAGACTTTACACCTGACATTTTAGTCTGCCAAAAGGAAACAAAATCCATCCATAGTGTCACTGAGATTTGCCAGTGTCAGACACTTCAAAGCACATCCTTGAGGGTCTAAAAAGCACCCTACTGTCCCCACCCAACCAGTTCAATTATAATATGAGAATGTAAAATGCAAATTGTGCTTAAAAACCTTTTCCCAATTTCACTGTAATGCATGACATCATCAATAATCTGGGAGCAATATAAAAGAAGTACGCATACCTTTAACAGACCAGTCCCTGTGACGTGATCAGCATGCACATGGGTATTCATGGCATATATCAGTTGTAATCCTAGCTCCTTTATTAGAGTAAGATCCCTGTCCACTGTTTTGTCCACTGGATCCACCAACTACAGAGAAAAAATTATTGTAAATATATGAACTCTATATATCTGTTTCAGTTGGAAGCAATTTATATCACTTGAAATCTCAACCAGCCAACCATCCATAAATACATCTTAATTCACAGCTATTTTTGCTCATTATGGTGTAATAGGAGATCAGAGGCTGTTCAGATAAGGCATAGTAGAGATTATGCTCGAGTAAGACATTTAGAGGCCAGTAAAGGAACAAAAAAAAATGGACCGACTAAACAGGCACTGAGGAGCATTAGCAGGGGAGGAAACGGAGTGCAAGTCCAGCACCCTCTGCAGACATTGTCAGGATATTTCAACACTGGGAGTTAGTTTAAGTACAAGTTGGTCTAATGTTCTTTTAAGTCAAGTGTGTTACTTTAGTGGGCTTCTGTACTTTATTAATCCAGCAGTTACAATAATTTCCCATACATGAGTGATCCGACAATTCAACATCTCCTCAGCTATAACGCTACTTGATTTATGGCTTGTCACGCTGTTACCCCTTATTTTGCATAGGGGTACTGTTATCCCCGATTTCTAGGGATAACTAGGAGATCATGTCTCGAGGCCCACAGGTCCTAGACATGGAGTACCGAGAGCAGGATTGACCTGAGCATGGCCCTGGAGGGCCCATCCTTCTTCTTCTTCGCCAGATTTGTCCTGTCAGCAGCAGCAGCATCCATCACCATCGGCTTGGACTTGCATCAGAGAAGACTCTTGCTCCATGAGGTAATTGGTCCAGGTATCATAGTATGTGTCATGTTTGATCGTTATAACTTTCTTATATATGCATCAGGTTCCTTGCATTTCTAACAACTGCTTGGATATTACACTAACCCACTTGACCATTGTTTGGGGGATTAACGGGGTGACCTAACAAGCTTGTATCCATGGGTTTTGGTTAGCCACCAGGGGGGATTTGAAGAGCCATCGTCCGCTCCCACCATACTATCACTTTACATCTTATCTCCCACACATCCATCCCATTCCCCTAGTACGGGCATTAGGATGACCTATTTGAGGGGTTACACTTCGTCCTGTGGGAAGAAGGGGCTAAAGGCCCAGGGGGTAAAAGCAGCTGGTAAAAGATAAAAGCCATAGGAAATAAAACCTAGAGATGCTTCGCCCAGGGATCCCCGAGAAGGCAATAAAAGGCCTCTCGACAAGAAACAAAAGGGACCTGAAGAAAAATAATAAAACAAGACCTAACCAAGAGGATGGGAGGTCTCATCACGAGCCGGCCCATTATGTTCATAGGTATCTAGCAATATGGCATTGCCATTATCTGGTTACCACGCCAGGGCAATGACCTTTGGTTGCATGGCCAAGGGAAAGGGGGTCTCATCACGAGCCAGCCTTATCATTTCTGCGAAAATACCAGTGGTTAACACTGTCAGCTCTGGTCACCACGCCAAGGCAATGTCCTCTGGTCAGACCTTGAAGAAAAGGGAAAGAAAAAGCAATAAATAAAGAATAAAGGCAATAAAAGGGCTTGGAAAAAGTGCATCCATGACGGGTACAACTCACCTCCTACAAAGGTACCCACGGACAATACCTACCCCTGGTCTTCACTATGACTGGACATCCTTGGACCATATCACTTCATATACATGGCTTGAATGATCTTCTGTGGAAACTTTCCTCTTCTTATGGATACCAGCCCAATAGGTTGTTTTGTCTATTTCTTCAACTTTGTATAGTAGATCAGTGTAATGTCTTTGAGCTATTAGAGGACATGCTAGGGGTTTTGTGCATGTATTTGATAAATTTAATGATGAAATATGATTGACATTGCTATGATCCCGAGGACTGATGAGCCCATGGAGGGCGAAGTTTTTGATGTGCAGGACCATACCCGATGGACAGGTACCAGTGGACCAGTACACATGGGGATATGATTAGCTCGGACCTCCATGGGGCTGAAGAGCCCATCAGATGGTTGTTGGAATGGCAGAGACAGGACAACGTTATGATGAGCCTTTGCACGAGAAGAAAGAAGGACGTTCCACCCAGGACACTTTAGCAGAGCCCGGCCTAGGGGGAATCACCCACTGCAGATGGAACGTTTGCCTTTGATGGACAGGACGTCACCCAGGAGAGCAGGACATTATCCTGAGCGTGTGGCAGTGTGAGGAGGCTATTTGGCACGTGTGGCAGCTTGGAGGAGCCCTAGAAGGGCCAACGTCTGGCTTCTGGA
>JASDQU010185775.1:0-11954 GCA_032191745.1 Picea mariana | reverse complement strand
TTAACTATGGACTCCGCGGGGGTTCCTTTTTCATAAATTTAGTCCCTCATGCGTGAAAAAAGGTTAAATTTATACCTGAGAGTATTCTTCTAGATAACTGAAGTTCCTAAGAGTATACCTTTGTTTGTACAGTTGACCGTCTGGACCGAAAAAGGGGCAAACTACCATTGGATAGACGTGACTTCAAATTTCAGTTTAACGAGCATGAAAGGCCACAAGATCGCTCAACAATCTTTTCATGTTTAGAGGGTCTGAAAAGGGCTTAAAAGAAGACCCATTATTTTTTGGGAGTCTCGTTCGTGAGGTCAAGAGTGATAAAGAGTCATGCAAATGAGGATCAAAACTCGTAATCAAGAAAAACTAAAATAACTCCTGAGCCTATAGTCATTAGTGACAACATGGACACCATAATGCAACTGGGATCTACCTAGGGCATCCATGTTCTGGTAAGCTCTACCACCAAAATCGCGACACTTATAAAACAATGATAATGGTTCTGTGTCGCAACCTGATGGGATTGATCCTATGGCAAAGGGATAGAGACAACGAGATACAAAAGTAGGGGTAGAAACCTAACCTATATGCTCAAGTTGACCATCTGAGATTTTTCCCCACGGACCGTCAAAAGTGACCCAAAACTCCAAAAATTGTCCTGATACCCGATCGTAACCTTCCAAAGCAACTCCTGAATCACTCTAAATGGCTTTCAATTCAAATAAAATGATAAGGGGGGCCAAAAAAGTGACAAAAAAGGGCCAAAAAGTCTATAAATAGAAGCTGACAACTCATTATCACCATTGCTGATTTGGAAATTGACTCTAGAGAAAAAAAACACCTTTGATCAAAGTGGTGATTCCAAGAGCTACAGTGGACGAAACGACCATCTGTCTGGACCAAGTAAGTATAAACTACCTCCCCTTGCTTTTTAATTCTTTATTTGTGCATTTAATTTGTTTTTTTGGGGGGGCGTCGACCTTTAAAAGGTCGACCCTAGGTCCACGCGGGTTGTCCTATGACAACTCATGTGTACACTCGCTCTGTCTGATGTCAAAGCGCGTGTACACATGACTATCATCACAACAGCCTGCATGGACCCTCCCATGAGTGCAAAACGGTTTAAAAAGCAAGGCCTAACCCTCCAAAAATTTTCCCATGTGCAGGATGTATGTGCAATGGAGAGAATGAGAGCATGAAGATATCAATGCGCTAGTTGGGGAAGACCCTAACGCTATGAGAGTGTTAACGCAATGTGGCTTGCTCAAGTTTTTTCTATGTCCTTTCATGAGAGATCAGACTAGGCTACTGAAGGCCTTGGTTGAATACTGGCACCATGACATAGAATCTTTTATGCTAGAGGGACAGTCATTGGTGCCTACTACAGAGGACATATACTTTTTGAATGGCTTCTCTAGGAGAGGGGAACTAGTCAATTTCCAGACATTTCTTTCAGGGCCTCATAATATATCGGAATTGATAGGACTTTATTGTGAGGATGGTATACACTGATTGAGCTTGCAGGTGCCAATAAGAAAGATCATCGATTTATCACTGTAGGCGATTGTGTTTCTTATTGGGAAAATGACTGGTTCTACTACTCTACATCAGGCATCCTGTGCACAGATGAACTGTGTTGTCCAGTGCTTAAATGCACAGAAATTTGACTGGAGCACTACACTGTTGGATTGTATGAAGAGGCAATTGACAGATTGTCGGTTGCGGACGCAGAGGAACTTCAAGTTTGGGACAATTCTATGCTCTTTCCCCTTTGAAAGAGTTCCTAGTTTCAGTTCTCGAGTGGTGGTACGAGGACATCAGACCTCTCTTCATGCGGTTTGCAAATGGGTAGTGTTGCTGCCACGACAGGGTGGTGGAAGGACCAATGAGTCGTTTGATGATGACTTCTTTGCTTGGTTTTCATGGAAGATCCAAGCCATAGAGTATTATCCTTATGCTGGGATTGATTTCTCAAGAGATCTCGAGATCCCTGTACCTCCAGGCGAGGAGCAAGGCGAGATGGGTAAGTTTGCATCATTTTTTTTATTTTTTTTGAAACATATATAATTTTTATGTTGTTTTTTGTATATATCATTTTTTTATACCAGAGTATTTGACAGATACGTGTCTATTGTGTGCAGATGTGGGACCCTCATGACCTGCAAATTATGCAAGGAACAGGCATTGTCCTCATCCAGGGGTTGCACCTGCCGCCGCAGAGGGACCAATAGCAGGAGGAGAGCTTCCAGCCGGTGGGGCTGAGAGGGTTTTGAGACGAGTTGAGCGAAATTTTACCTCGCTCACTCGCACCATCCCTATGGCAGATATTGAGGATCTACCACCATCCATGCAACCTCATGTAGTGGGGGAACCCCGAACGTGGGTCCGACTATTTCGGCGTTTGGAAAACATTGTTGACTATTATAATAGGGCCCACATGCCCTGAACTTAGTTAGTCTAGACTTTGATAGCTCCACCTATATATATGTTTTGAGGGCATAAGCCCCATGACTCGTTACTGGTCACATTTTTGAGGCGCTTGCGTCTACCTATGTATTCTGGTGCTTATGATATTATATATTGATTATTATGTCTTTTTGTGTCTTATGGATCATACTTTCCTTTAAAAATGTATTTACATGTTTATGTGTATGTCTTTTAATATGTGTGCGAGATGCCAATCTAAAATTTGATTATCTAGAGTATCTGTAACTTGGTTTAATCTCCTAGGAACATGAAAATATGTAATATAATCAAAGCTTCATTCTAAGAGATGTACCCTAAGGAATCGTCGGTGTAAAGTCGGATCATGAACATAGTAGACTCTATTTAACTGAGACACAACCAGCTGAGCATCTAAATAGACCCATAGATGAGAGATACCAAATGACAGGGTGTCACAGAGCAACTCAATAACTACACTATACTCGACAACATTGTTTGTGGTGTCACCTAAGCATATACCTCTGGAAGATAATAACTGGCCTCGAGGTGTAAAAATTACCCAAGCTGCAGAGGCAAGCCTCCGAGTGTGTCGGCTAGCACCATCTGTACACCCAATGATCACCTCTGATTCACTTGACATCTGCCATAGTGACAAAAGATAACATCAAAAACGACACGTCCATAATACTAAAAGAAACTAGAAAGTAATAGTACAAAGACTATACATATGTTACAAAACGTTACCCAAGGTGACCTACCTATGAGTAATACTTCTTGAGGTAGAGCCCATATCTAAGCTCATCCAAATCATTTCCCTCAAAGTCAACCAGAAAATAATCGCCCTTTTTTAGAACCTCTTTTATGATGAATGGTCCAAACCACATGGGTTTGAATTTTCCTGCCCCCGGGGGGTCCTTATCTTGGTCATAGACCAGGACAAGGTCACCTTCAGAGAAAATCTGAGGACGAACAGACCGATCATACTGAAACTTGACTTTATGTTTGTGAGCCTCGTTGGCCAGGGCTACATCACGATGCTGCTCATTAGGCCGCTCAAGGTATAATAATCGTTCTTCAAGTGGAGAAGTGTTTGGAAATAATTATACTGCCAATTTTAGGGACATGATCTGACATTCAATAGGCAAGACTAATTCCATCTCGTAAATGAGTTGAAAAGGTGAGAAATCGGTAGCAGTCTTAACAGACATTCGGTAAGCCTATGATGTTGAGTATAACATCAAATGCCAATTTGACTTGGCTGAGTTGATCGTTCATTGTAGGATGGTATTAAGACATTTATTTACAGCTTCCACCTGACCATTTGCTTGGCGATAGTAGGGTGACGAATGTTCTTGATGCAATCCAAGATTTGATGTTAATTCGGTTATCATCTGGTTCTAAAAGTGACTGCCATGGTCAGTGACAATCTCTCTCGGGACATCGAACCTTGCTATTATCTCGTTGAATAAAAAGAGAGTCGCAGTCTCTCCATCATCTTTAAACGTTGGCATAGCTTCAACCCACTTCGTGAAGTAGTCTATGGCTACAATTATATAACAGTGCCCCCTTACTAAAGGAGGGTTGCATGTAGTGTAATCAGTCCCCCACTTGCTGAAGGGACCAACTGTGATGATAGGAAACATGGGAGCAGGATGTGCCCTCATCTTCCGAGAGAATATCTGACACGGGTGGCACTTCTTGACCGATTCGATACAATCTTTGATTAGTGTCAGCCAGATGTAACCTGCTCATAAAATATTTTGAGTTGTTGCCAACCCAGACAAATCACCGCCACATGCTTCGGTATGGAAATCGTTAAGCACGATAACTTCTTCTTCGTGAGTGAGACATCGATGCAAGATTCAGTCTACACCTCTTCGATACAACATATAGTCGAGTATGAGATAATTCTTGGCCTGATGGCGTATATGGGGACACTCATCATGAGAAGAAGAGGTGGGGAAATTCAAATTCTAGAGATAGATAAGTATATCTCTGTACCAGGGATCTGAAGATGCGATCAAAAACATATCTCCTCTAATAGGCTACTCTTCAGGCATAACATCACCTGACTCAACCGAAAGTTCCGAAATAATTTCTACGAAGACCAGTGACTTTTTGGATTTTACTGAAATGAAATCTAAGTCGAATTCCCAGAGGAAGACTATCCATCTACTGATATTTCCACCTATTACCCATCGTGTCAACACGTATTGAAACAGATTCACAACAATAATGATGGTGGTCTTGTGAAACAGAACATAATGATGGAACCGTCGAACAACATGGACTACTGCCAACGCAAGTTTTTCGATATGAGAATAATTGAGTTCTGGTCCGGCTAGGCCTTGGCTCAGGTAATAGATCACATATTCTGAGAGCAAATCATATTCCTGAAATAAGACTGTGCCGATGGTTGAATCTACTACAACGAGGTATAATAAGAAATCTTTGTTATTGTTGGGTGGCCGAAGCAGAGGGGCAATTGTGAGGGCATGTTTCAAATCTTTGAAGGAGCGTTGAGTGGCATCATCCCAATAAAAAGGAACGTCTTTCTTCAATAAGTGCATAAATCCCTTTGTGATCTCGGCATAGTTGGCGATGAAACATCTTAAAAAAATTTCCTTGCCCTGGAGACTCTAAAGTTGAAGGATTAGGCGTGGGGGAGGAAACTAAATTATTGCCTCAACCTTGAGAGGATCGACCATGATCCCTGTTGTTGACACTATGAAACCTAACAAACGTCCTGATGTTATGCAAAAGATGCACTTTTTTGGATTCAAGCGAATCTGGAAGTAGCAACATCGCGAAAAGATAAGTCGAAGGTGTGTGGGATGATCAGTTCTCTTGCGATATCAGGATGCTAAATCATCTAAATAGGCCTCGACTATATGCTTGAGATCATGGAAAGAAAAATACATGGCCCACTAGAAGGTTGCTCCAACATTTTTGAGACCAAAAGGCATCTTACGATACATGAATGTACCCCATGGACAAATGAATGTCATTTTGTGTTGGTCTTCGGGTTTGATTTGTATCTGATTATATCCCGAAAAACTGTGCATGAAAGAAAAGGCCTTGCAACCTGCACATTCATCAATTATCTGGTCGATGAATGGTGTGGGAAAATTATGTTTTAGACAGGCCTTGCTCAAATCATGAAAGTCCATACATACACAAATCGTGCCCTGTTACTTATTGACCGGCACAGGATTTGACACCCATTGCGTCAAATGGATAGGATAGATAAAACTGGATTTTAGCATTTTCTCAACTTCAACCTTAATGGTTGCTTCTTTCTTGGGATTAACTAGACAAAGCTTCTACCAAACAGGCTTGGCATCCAGATAAGTTGTGATTTCATGTTCGACTATTTTTGGATCGATGCCTGGCATTTCCTCGTAAGACTAGGCAAAAACGTCACAAAATTCTTTAAATAGATCTATGTAGATTTGAATCTCTCCGAGGGAACAATCAACTCCGACGAAAGCATTCTCCATGATGCAGGGGTTCTGGAGATATTAATTGGTATGGTTGCAGCGATAGTTTCCATATTACCCTCGGCATAAACCTCATGTGTAGCTAAGGGATTAATAGGACAAGACCTATATTCAGTCATAGTCAAGGTGAATTCTCCTGCTTCGATTTTTCTTAAATCTAGGAGGAAGTATGATTTGTGATGGAGATCATCCTAGGGTTTGTCTGGACTAGTCATTGCTTCAATTATTGCTTCATCGAAGGGAAAGACTAAGTCTAATGAATCGGTATCAGCGAGAGAGCCTTGAGCCCAAATAGGCTCTAGAATCGGATCTAACTCTTGTGCAAGAGTTGGATCTGTTTTGGCTAAAGCTTGTTGGACTAAAGAGTATGCTAATTCGGCTACATACAAGGGCATGGGCATGCCAGGGTGCCCTGTCCCTTCCATCATGGTCGATGGGGAAGGAAGTATCCATGGATCGTTGAAGTAAGTCGTGCGAAATGACGAAACTTGGAAAATCTCAATCTTATGGTGGTAGGATATGAACTTGACATCGCCTTGAGGGGGAGGGTAATCAAAGGTACCCATCAAAGATGGGCACAAACCAACCCCTACATTAACTACGCCTGGTTGGGGATTATCAATCATCGGGACCGCGGATGCCCCCAGTGAAGGGTCAGGTCTAGAGAAAGAAAATTAATCACTGGTCACAATCCGGTCCTCATGTGGAAACAATAAGACCCGAAAAAATGTAGCAACCACTGCTTGCATGGCATAAGTCCAACTTCTTCCTAACAAAATATTGTAGTCAATGGATGCGTCGACTACTTCTACCTCGACGCACACGGTCTTCCCTCCTAACTGCACGGGGAAAGAGGGAATGATACCATGTGGTCAGAATGAATGACCGTCAAAAGGAGTGAGAAGAGTAGGTGATGGAGACAAAATAGCCTGGCCAATGGCCTTCCAAAATACCAACAACATGTCGAGGCGCCCTCATCAACCACCGTGCGAAAAATGTTCCGAGTAAAATTTTTCATGGGGTGAGCCACTACTATCTGAAATGATACGTGGTAAGGCAGNCCCTCATCAACCACCGTGCGAAAAAATGTTCCGAGTAAAATTTTTCATGGGGTGAGCCACTACTATCTGAAATGATACGTGGTAAGGCAGATGAGGTTTTAATTCAGTTGTATCCAACATGATTGTACCCGGATTACAAGTCTCGGTAGATCCTAAAGTGGCTAACAAATATTTCCTCTGGGAAGGGCAGCTTTGGAGGACCTCCAAAGAAGACATCGCATAAGGGGTTTGGGACAAATCCTCCACCACAGAATAGTTATGGGTAGCCCTTGCATTAGGGTTGTGAGAAGCTTTCTTGAATGCACCTTTTGGGATGCATGTCATTGTTTTTCCCAAAGTCTTCTCGATCTAGAGAGGAAGAGATGGGAGTTCAACTTCTTTACCCTTCTCAGAAGTTCTTGGTTTACTGTAGTCATGCGCTCTAGTCGATAAAAAAACATCACCCTTCATCATATACACATTTGTGGATGCGAGATTGTGCAAAGACTAAGAGGGTCCTTGACTGCCCCCTTCCGCACATGTAGAGGCTTGAGTTAGGTTTTGCCCATGCTGAAATGGATTGGTTAACACGGTAGGTTGTTGTTGTGTCACAAACTTTTGGGCCTCTGCAAGCCAAGGACATTGGTGGGTCAGGTGGTCTTCCACGCATAGGTTGCACAGATAGCTCGCCTTTCATTTCTTAGTGTTTCCCCCACCAACATTATTAGTGGGTTTCTTATCCCCGTTACCCTTCTTTCATTTTTTTTTCTTTCCTTCAGGCTACTGGGTGGCCTTTGAATTTGTCGATTGCACTGTGTGTACATATGACGTTTGGGTTAGGGGAGAATCCAAAACAGTAGTTTGGCTAGTTGTTGTGTGTTGTACAGACAATTGTTGCAATTGCTTCGTCAGTTGCTCATCGGGATTTGTTTGTGATGAACCAGCAATACCAACAACATGTGGTCCAGCTCTCTTTCTAGTTTTATCAAGTATTGAGCATGGTGCATCTTCCAAGATATCGTATAATAAACTGGACTGAGAGTAGATGAGCTCAAGCTGTTGAGATCTCATGATGGCATGTTCTTCGGAAAACACTCACGATGTCGCGACATCTTTGGATAACTGTGGGACCAAAGACTTAAGGAACCACTCTAGTAGGAATGCTGGTGGGACTGGCACCTTAATTAAACTCTTCTGGCATCTCCATTCTTGGATGTGATCAGAGATATGGTCTTCTTTTGTCTGTGAGAAATTGGCTAGCAATTCTGTGCCAGCGTCGTATCTCATAGGTAATTGGAAATGGTTTAGGAAAGCCATTGCCAATTCTTAGAAGGAAGAGTATCTTGAGAGGTCAAGCTCAATGTACCATTTCATGGCACTCCCAATGAGAGTACATTGAAACAATCGCAACTATATGGAGTCATCTTTCAACAAGTTAGATGAGCACCAATGATGGAAGATGATCACATGGTCTCCTGGATCTTTGTTAGGCTTGGCCTTGAACTTTGGGATGTTCGAAAGAAACTTCATCAGCATAGGGGGCCAACATGTATTTTGACAGATAGGGTCATTCAACAACCCTATGAAGTATGGAAAATGTAAGGTTTCCAGGAAAGGTAGTTTGGGTTGTTGGCGATAACCATGTAAAAAGGGACCTAGAGTTTGACTGGCACCAGGTTACTAGGAAAAGTTTGGCAGCTAGCCTGGGTTTTGGTAAAAACCATGGCCATGACCAGTGTATGGATTCTGCGTGTGAGGAGACATCATTGGCTGATTCCCAAAATAGGACGTAGATGTTTGGGTGTGCATTACATTCGGAGGACTTTGGGAGGGGTTCCCCCATGCCGATCCCATGGGCATAGGCATAGTACCTTGTCTGGGGTTCCATTGGTTGTGAAAGTAATTTCCCCAGATCAACATTCCTGATGAGGGAATTGGCCCCTGCCAAGAATTCCAAGGTCCTGATGTGGAAGAAGTTCTTGGGTTTTCCCCTTGTGCAGGAATATTACCCTGCATAGGAATAGTTTATCCATAACCAGGGTTGCCCCCAGTCAGGAAAGTAGCTGATGAGAAAGTGTTGTTACCAAATGCACCGAAAAAAGAAAATGGTGTTGAACCTACCGACATATTATGAGCAGGTGGTCCTTGACTCCCTGCTCCAAATAAACTATGGTGCATGGGTGGCCCAGCGGACTGTTAGTGAGTGCCACCGAGCGAAGGGGACGAAGGAGGTATATGACCTCCCCCTAAGGGAAATCGTTAAAAGGAGTTGAAGTGCCCCCCATGTGTCCTTGCTGAGAAGTGTTAGAGGTCCCTACCCCCATACCTAAAGTTTGTAAAGTGGAGTAGGAAAGTACAGGACTTGTACCTGAGCTAGGCATCCCGTATGAGAACAGAGGGCCTGTCGCACTCAGTGTGAAAGGAGCAGTGGTCGCCGCCATAAACGGGATTGGACCATTGTTCAAGGTAGAGGTGGTCGAGACCATGGTGGCTTGGAATGGTGACAGTGGTTTAGGAGGTGGAAAATCCCCTGTGGTGACCACCGTAGTGGGAATTAAAAAATTCCCAAAAGAAGTGGTAGAATTTGTTTCCATTGCTATGTGCGACACTGTCTGGAACTCGTAAGGGTGAATCTGTACGATGATGGGTGCCAAAATATCAGTGGTGAGGGTTTTGGATGGACCAGGAGCTTTTGTTCCAAGGTCTAAAGTGGTCGTTTCCCTTGGATGTTGTTCGGGTACAGTTCCCTATGACCCAGTTACTTCAAAAGACCCTTGTTGGTCTATCTTTTTCCTTAGTGGTGGCAGAGGTGGCTCCAATGTAACCGGTGATAGGCCCAGAAGCCTTCGTGACCGGCGGAGCTCATGATCCTCCACTATGTGAGAAGATCAAAGACACACTATGGATTTCTATTCGTTCAAAAAACAAGACACACTAAAAAGATCCCTCCAAGATAAAACAAGAAAACACTAAACTAGTTGGAAGAACAGTTACACCAACCAACACTGGAGAAACTTATTAGTGCAAGTGTAACTCAAACATGGAAGCACCCTCTGGATATACTCTGTAAAGTGTGGCCCGATGTCCATCCTAGGTACCATGCTATACCCCCGCAGTCACCTGTGTATGTCTCTACAAAAGATAGGCAACTAGGTTGCCAATGCGCGAACAGTCATCAGGCGGGTACAGTCGAAAGTCGCGTAGACCACAATGAGTAGGGCATCGAGCCAAAAAGCTATCAAGGGTATCGAAAGCAAGTGGTCTGGAAGAAAACTAAGGACCTCGAACGGATTTGAGACCCATGAAGCTCCGTGGAAAATGTAATCGACGGAATCCCAAGACAAGCCCTCTATATGTGTTCTCCACTACGATTGGTCCAGCTTTGGAGGGGTTATCTCCACTACCTTTACACACGTGACCTCGTGTTTATCCCCTATGTTAGAGGGGGGTCTTGGATAACTTTCACTATATTGTACTTTGACACTCCCTAACTCAGACTCCAATGTTTGATTTAATGGCCTTAAAGAGTTTCCTCTCCAACCTAATTCAAGGCCCTAACCCTAAACTAGTTGGTTGACCCTACAAACATAAAAGTCTAATGAATTTTAGATTTAGCGTTAATTTTTATGGCTTGTATTAAGTCNAGACGAAAGAAAAATAAACAGAAAGCTGGAAACAAAATAACTTCTCTTGACTCAAATCTTAAACAACTTTTCAAACTAAAAATTTTCTAAGATCTTTGAACAACAAACTCAAAGCAGGATTTCACTCGACTACGAGATACTTATGATCTAAGTAAACCATCAAGAACTTATGAAAGCAAAGACTTTTCCCTGGTTACTAATGAAAAACAACATTATTTAACCAAACAAAGAAATAAAGGATTTTTTTTTTTTATTTGAATGCTCAGAAAGAAAAAAGGAAAAATATCAACAATTAAAAAATAAGAAAACTTCTGGCCTAAGTGCAGATCGCAAAGTGTCACTTTAAAAATAACCCACAAGCAAATTAAAACTAGACTCGCACACTTGTCTAAAAACCCTATAAAATGAAAATTTTGAGGAAAACTTTTTAATGAAAAAGAAAGCTATTGATGTGATCAAACCTAAGTTACTGAACGCTATGACAGAGACCCAAAAACCTGAGAGGTATAACTATTGTCAAAGGAAAGGATGACTGCCTCACCTTAAACAAAAATTTTCTCCACAGACACTCTTGCTGATAGTTCAACAGCAAGTGTTTGCACGCAAGATGTGTACATTCAGGGCGTGTGTACATGTGTGCTGGCCTTATACAGGCCGCGTGTATCTCTGAAACTCTAAGGCAAATAAAAGGCCAAGCAATCCATCCCAGGCAGAGACTACTGGCACTGGGAACCAGGATCTCTTGAAAACTCAGACACTTACTTTAACAAAAAAAAGAAAACCATTCAAGGAAAACTTCATAGAACAAACCAATCTGAGGTGAAACCTAAGCTATAGACTGCAAACAACCAAGACTAGAAAGAGTTCCAAAAAACCCCTGAGAAGGATTTTTTCTGATAGGGGAGAGGATGACTGCCTCTCTAAAAGAAATTTTTTGGAATCATACATGCGACTGACACTTCCTCAGCTAGCGTGTACACGCATGCTGTGGGAAGGTAGGGTGTGGGTACACGCGTGCAGACCTTATACAGGCCGTGTGTACCTCTGTGGGTCTCGGAAAAAAAAAATGCAGTCAAGCACAGAAACAAAGATAACTGGTATGGAAGACCAAAATCTTTGTTAGCTCAGACTTTTGCAGAAACTTTAAAAACAAGAAATGAAACCAGTTCTTAAAAATACCCAAGAAAAAACATTCCCAAAAACCCTAGAGAATCCCTAGTATGGTCACCAATTCTGTTGTGGGTGGGAAATCCCTCCTACGGACTAGCACTAAGGGTTTTATCATGCATGCAGAAATGACCTAAAGATTCTTACTTTTTACCATCATCCCA
>JASDQU010185773.1:7442-20687 GCA_032191745.1 Picea mariana | reverse complement strand
GAATTATGGCTTTACATTAATAAATTTAGAGTTACATTAGCTCACGAAATCTATAAGAATAATTCAACCCACTTTGAATTCATATTAATGCAATTGTCTCTATCAATCGGGAAAAATAATAAAAAAAGTTACACTGTGAAATATCAATTTATATGTGTATAGAGGTGACGTTGGCGAACATAACCACACTTTTCATAGTTCATTTTTCCCTTAGTTCGTTGTTGAGGTCCTACAATCTGAAGTGAGAATCCTGAAAATGATATCGAGATAATTGTGTAAGTGTAAATTATTTTAATAGTAGTAGGCTAAATGTTCTACCAAATGATGATTTTTTTCGGGGAAATTTTCCTGAAATCTGACAAGAAATTGTTAGAATGGTATATTTGAGTGATTATTTCTATATAATCCAAGTGTCCCAAGGGTTTTTCAGCATGCTAAATCTATTTCTGCATTTAGAAATGGATTTTGAACAACAAAAAATAGTGATTCATGTAAATTTATATCACTAGATTCCGACAAAAAAAACTCATTTCGTAGAACAGCGAAACAACGCCATTTCATTATGATTCAAATTTTTCATACTATAGGTAGGTTTAATTATTCAGTATTGTTTATACCCTAAATTTTCTACCATCCCTTAGTTTGTTTGTTTTTTTCTTTGTTTAAATGTTCTAAATTTTTATCTTTTTCATCTGAATTTGGCAACATAAATTTGGATGAAATCACAATTTTCTATTATTTAAATTGCATTTTTTAATGTATAAATGGATTCAACATGTTCAGAAGAACTTAAGGCACTCAGATTATAAAGACTTAGCCACTCAAATGTCCAGATCCAACACTTTCTTGTTGGATTTCAGACAAAACTAAACAGAACAAATCCCCAGAGAAAGATCAAAACGTAGAACTTTTAGACTACCATTTTTCCCTCCTTTTAAAATTAGTGTTGTCTAATTGTTCTACGAAATGGATTTTTTTCGTCGGAATCCTACGACATAAATCTGGACGGAATCATTATTTTTTGTTGTTTCAAATCCATTTATGAATGCAGAAATGGATTCAATAAGCTGAAAAAAACCCTAGGGCACTCTGATTATACATAAATAATCACTCGAATCTACGAATCTAACAATTTCTCGTCAGATTTCAGGGAAAAGTCCCCAAAAAATATCGCCGAAAAAAATCATTTCGTAGAACGTTTAAACTATTTTCATAAAATTTTGGTTGGTTCGACAAAGAATGGTAGTCATGTATGGATGTGGTTACAAAAGACTACTTCTATAAAAGTAAAACTTTTGTATTTTTTTAATTTGACAGTTTATAGCTTCATAAAATAAAGCGTGTCACCCAATTTTTTTCATCTATGAATTTTAAAAATATAGAAAATTTAATTCAACAACTCATTTTTTTTCATTTATGAATTTTAAAAATATATAAAATTTAATTTAACAACTCATTTTATTATGTGATTAATTTTAATCTCAATAATAGTATTTTTTTTTTTTTTATTATAAGTAGTTTAGATTCATCTTAATTCATGATCTATCAAGAGTAGAGGTGTACATTTTTTTCAAGTTTTGCATTCTAAAAGCGTTTTTCTCGAAAAATGTAATCCTTCTAGATGTTTAATAGCTTAATAAATTTGGGGTTAAGATGGATCTTTATATAGTTTTTGGTTGATCTAGATCTATTGGAAAATTATTTCTAGATTAAACAAGATTGCATGGCAGCATATACCTATCGCTATGCAGGAACTCAAAATGGTTAAATGGAAAACGTTGAATGAGAATGCATTGTGACGGATTTATGCAAACCAACAAATTTGATTAATGGTGGGTTTATGCTTGTTCTTTCTACATTCTGTACAACCAAAACCACATAGTAGGGGAGCAGGGTGGTTATAATAACCCTGGGTGGGGTATGAGTCAATCGATCACTACTTTATTAAATAACAATATAAAAAAAGAGAACTACTACCTCATCTAACTCTTTATTATGAAATAAAATGTTCTAAGTTCCATCTGGATCACCTAATTCTATCATCTCAGGGAGGTAGATCAAGCAAGGTATTGATTCAAATAAAAGAATGAAAATCATACTACAGGCTAAAATAATATTCGAAGCAGTGAATGAAAAATTACAATGGCTAAAGAGGAGCATCATCCAAGTGGAGATTTTCGTGCACGTATATGCCTTTAATCAACCAAAAGGAGCTTTTTCACCTGAAACGCCCATCACCTCCTCCTCTCGTAGATTCCCATGACCTCCTTTCTATCTCTACAAGCTACTTAACTCAAAATATCCCCAGTACCATCTGCTTCTCTACCTGACAACCAATCATCTTATCCTGCAGGTATCCCAGGGTCAAACAATCAATGAAAACCATGAAAATGAAAATTCATGGGTTAAATAAATAGTGATCCACACAACATAATCTATAAATTCAATGAAATATACCTTACATAGACGTGATTCTACCTGCTTGAACCACATTCTGCTACTTTCCATGTGCTCCCTGCCATGCGTTGAATCCCAACCATGGTTGAATTATGTGCACAATTCACACACATTTTAATACCACAAACAACACATAGAAGTCTCATCATGGTTGAATAGCATTGAACAACTCAATGACAAGAAGTTTTAGAATGTCCTTCAAATAAATACTACTCACAAATTATAATAAGTCCATCCAATGTCCAAAGAGACTGATGGAATCATAGAACCCCATAAATTTATTTGGAACAAAAGAGGTTAGGAAGCCCTCTCAACCCCCAAATTCAAAAAAAAAATACACACGTGTAATAGTATACAAAACTTACATAGAATGATATTGAGATGTAAACAGGGTTGTATTCAAAGAAGTGGAGGAATATCCATACATGGAGGTGGAGGTGAAATCAACTTATCTGACCAATTTACTTGCAGGGAGGTCTCCCTGCTTCTCCTTATTAACGCCTCCTCCAGGCGAGGACACCAACCCTCCACAAGATCTTCCTCCTCCTTGTCAAGGAAACATTGACCACCACTGCAAACACACACAAACTCCTTCATATCCAATTGGTTCCCGTAAATATTTTTGGAAACAACCAGAAAAGTTTAACAAGTGAAGATGATGTTGTCATTACCCAATTGATCTGTCAGTTGAGTCCTCTCTAGAAGAGACCTTAAAACTCCAGCAAATGCATGTCTTCCTTACATAAATCATCAAAATCCTTTGAAATTGGGGCGACGGATTTGAGAATGAAGCAGCCAAATTGACAGACATCGAAGAAAGGAATGGAAACAACCATAAGGAGCATGGCGGAACTAAGTGTGTTTTTTTTTTTCTCTGAAACCTTGGTGCGTCTGCTGAAATTGACCCCTGGTGGAAGATTCTGAAGAGTGCAAGGAGAAGCGAAGAAAAAATTTTCTCAATCAATTCTAGTCCAAAACCTACAAGAGAAAATACAAATCCTTTAGAGAACTAGGTGCCGAGGGGTGGAGAGGTGGGTTATGCACCTATGCAGCATGTCAAGGCCTACATGCAAGCTTCCCTTCGCTTCCCTGGACACAATAGGCACCTCGCACCTCGATTGCAGGACTTTACCACCCAATAGACGAGAAATAGGTCGAGCTAAAAATTGCGACAAAAAATCGTGACAGAAAAAATACGACTTTACCGCATATTTTCTGTCGTAAACATCGACTTTACCGCATATTTTCTGTCGTAAACATCGACTTTAAAGTCGTAGTTTTCCTACCACACTTTTCCGACCACAGTTTTCCTGCCACACTTTTCTCTATCAATAGTACTTCCCCAAATAACCTTTCACAAAATAGATATTCAATTATATTCAATAGGTTCAAGTGTGATTAAATGAGAGATCCTTGCCTCTTATTTATACTTTAATGTATCATCCAACTTTCCTTATTTTAGGGAGTTATCCATTAACTTTATTATTTAAATAATATCTTTTGCAAACACTTTGACTACTTTGACCTTTTGGGGCTTCTAGATGACTCATGAGGGTTCTCCAACTTCACATGGCCATAACTCTCTGACTGTGAGGAGTTATGTGATGGTCCACATACCACCAGAAATGGAATGACACATACTATACATCTAGAATAGTATTACCTACAAATATATAAAACCTTATACCATTATCCATCAGAAAAACTTGGGTCCATTACCCAAACCTTTGTGCTACTGGAATTCGCTACTGGACTTTCTTCAAGGGTTTACATCAATGAAAATCAACCCAATTAATCAACAATCTCACCCTTTGGCATTGATGTCAACACTCTGATGTAATACTGAAGTCATGTCATGCAATACTGAATTCATATCATTCATGGTCCCTCTATGACCATCGCTCACACTGAAACCATGCCTCTATGATCTGCATCTGATAAATCTCTCCCCTTTTGTCATCAATGGCAAAGGTATCTTTCCATACGGGGCTACTCCCCCTAACTGAACTTTCCTTGGGGATACTCTCTCTGACTGAACTCTTCCTGAAACTGATCTCCTGACCCGAATTGTCATCTTTATGGTGCTTCCTCATGTAAATCTAATACATATAAGATAAGCATTCAAAAGCATTCATTTTGGAGTAGAAATTACTCCGAGTCTCTGGAGAAGATACTCAAAGGCTTCTCGTGGAAGCAAATTTGTAAATATGTTTTCCACTTGTTCCTTTGTGCCCACATATTCAAATATGATGTTCTTCTCTGCAACCTGTTCCCATAGAAAGTGATACTTGATTGGAATGTGATTCATCTTGGAGTGCATCACCGAGTTATTTGATATACTGATGGCACTTGTATTATCACAATATATTGGAATGGGCTCATCATAATCAACCTTTATATCTATCAGAGTTTGTTTCATCCATAGAACCTGTGTACAACATGTTGTTGTTGCAATATACTCTGCCTCGGCTGTAGATAAGGATATTGATGATTGTTTCTTGCTTAGCCATGATACTAAACACTCACCCAAGTAGAATGTTTCTCCATCGGTGCTTCGTTGGTCATCAATGCAACCTGCCCATTCTGCATCTATGTAGGAAATAAGTGATATATCCTTTCCTTTTGGATACCATAATCCAAACTCTTATGTTCCTTTGAGATATATGAAAATCCTCTTCACTACTACGACATGTGTTTCCTTTGGTGCTGCTTGAAATTGTGCCACTTGTCCAACTGCCTACATTACATATGGTCTGCATGTTGTCACATATAGTAAGCTGCCAATCATTGACCTGTATTGCCTCTGGTCTGTAAACTTTGAATCATCATATTTTTTCAACTTGCAACTGGTTTTCATAGGAGTGGTAACTGGTTTGCAATCTTCCATTCCGAACCTCTTTAGCATTTCTCTGATATAGTTAGTTTGAGAAATAAAAATTCCTTGGTTGTTTTGACGTATCTGAAGACCTAGAAAGAAGAATAGTTCTCCAAGTAATGATATTTCAAATTCATTCCGCATATCCTTTGCAAATTTCTGGCTTAACATGCCATCATTGCTTCCAAAAATAATATCATCAACATTAAATTCAATTAATAAATTACTATATTGAGTTACCTTGATGTAGAGGTTGTTGTTTGCACTTTCTATTTGAACCCATTCTGTTGTAGATATTTATCCAGTCTATAGTACCATGCTCTAGGATTCTGTTTTAGACCATACAAAGCCTTATTCAATTTACACACATAATCTGCATTCTTTGACAACTGAAATCCTTTTGGTTGTTCATTGTAGACTTATTCTTCAAGTTCCCCATTCAGAAAAGATGATTTTACATCCATCTAGTATACTTTAATATTCTTGGAGCAAGCATAATCTAAAACCAATCATATTGCTTCCATTCTAACAACTGGGGAAATTGTCTCTTCAAAGTTGAATCCTTCAACCCGTGTGTATCCTTTACATACCAATCTAGATTTGTTCCTTGTAACTTGTCCATATTCATTCAATTTATTTCTGAATACCCACTTTGTGTCAATCACATTCTTATTATTTGGTCTTGGAACCAATTCCAATGTGTCATTCTTCCCTATTTGATCCAGTTCTTTATCCATGGCCTTATTCTGAAATTCATCCTTGTTGGCCTCTTCAAAACTATTTTTTTGAATCGTAGATGAGAATGCTAGGTGCATTTGTTTTAGTGAACAAATTATTCTTCTAGTCTCAACTCCTACATCTTTGTTTCCGATAATCTGATCTGAAGGATGATTCTTCTGCACTCGTTTGCTAGGTGTCTTTGGAGGCACTTGTTGAACTTGCTCTTCTACTTCTGTCTGATCCTCTTTACTTCTTCTTCTTCTTCTTCTTCGTAAATATGTTCCATTTATTCATTCTCCTCTTCCTTTAATTCCCGTCTACTTGTTTCATCAATTGTTACATTAATGCTTTCCACAACTTTGATCAACCTAAGGTTGTAACACTTGTATGCTTTCCTTGTACTCGAGTAACCAACAAGTACTCATTTGTTCACACGAGAGTCAAACTTTCTCATTCTTCCATCTTCTCTTTTGATGTAGCATTTACTTCTAAATACTCTGAAGTGCTTCACATTTGCTGGTATTCCTTTCCATAGCCCGTAGGGAGTTTTGTCAGTGTTGTTTCTGAGCATTACTCTATTTTGAATGTGAACCGTTGTATGCAGTGCATGTGTCCAAAAAATATCTATCAATTGGGAATCCATTAGCATTGTTCAAGACATTTCCTATGTAATTATCATCCATTATGATAATGTTCCTTTGTCTCTGAATCACTCTTTGAACCAATCTATGAATCCATGCTCTCGTCCATATTGTCCAAAATTCTACTTGTGCAACTATCCATAATGCTAACGCATTTATCACTATACTATCATGAAGTCTTGACTAATCCATCAAATTGTACTTCTGCTAGCTGACTTCTCTGGATATTTCTTCTCAAACTCTATAAGTTGCTTGAAGGATAGTTCTTTGGTCTGTCACAGCTATCGCATAGACTCCCCATGTCTAATATTCATATTACCTGAGAGTCTCTAAGCCGAATGGCTCAGAACAATTCCTTCTCTTATGTGTATTCATCATCATCTTCATTGGTAGATTCATCATCTCTCTGAGCTCTAACTTCTTTCTTTTTGTCTGTGGATTCATCTTTCACTGCAATTTCTGAAAGTACAATCTCTTGAACATGTTCCTTATTTACTTGTCCTTATTTTCTTTCAGTTATTTTCCAAATCTTTATGTATCTGACATCTTTCTTTTTCTCTATAGACTTTTCTTCATCTCGTTTTATTGTCAATCTTGGGATCTTTGGGACCTGGTCTTTGTTCACTTGTTCTTCATGTTTTATTATCCACACTTTCTTACATTTGATATCAATGTTCTCTTTCATGGAAGTATCGATCATGCTTCTACAATCACTAGCTATGTGTCCATAGTTATGACATTTGTAACATTCAATGTTATGTGGGGCCACATAGGCATTTATTGCTTGAACATTTATTTTATAATCCATCTAATCTGCAACCTTATGTCCAAAGTTGGTACAATAAAAACAATGACCATAAAATAAATTTTCATTCCTGGGAGTGAATGATCTTCTTTGTGGCATAGTCCTTCTGAATTTTTTCCTTGACTAATCATGACCATGATTGAAGCTTCTTTGTGGATTGAATATGGATGGTCTTCTTGAAGATGTATATTCAATAGTTTTCTTAGATTTTGGTTGACCATGATTCCTTCCTTTGAGTACTTTTGCATAACTCTTTCTATTTTCTTCATTCTTCTTTTCTAGCAACCTAGAGTGTTTCTCTTCATTCTCTATAACTGATGTGGATGTTTCTATCTCTTCAATGTTCTTGTTGATCTTGGCAATTTTACTTCTCAATGTGAAAACTTCTTCTTCTTCTTCTCGACCTCTTCTTCTTTCTTCATTATCTGAGACTTAAGTTCTCGATGACCTATTAGGCTTGTTCAAAAATCTAAACACTTTCCTTTTGTTTCATCAATTCTTTCTTGAGTGACTTGTTTTATTATCTTAGTTCATCTAAAGCACTAATCAATTCTCTGGTGATTATGTACTCTTCATCTTCTGAATTTGTTTGACATGGTGAACACAATTCTTCTTGATCTGTATCTGCATCTTCTTTGGAATCTTCTGAATCTGCGATGGGTGAAGAATATATGTCATGTAGCTTATTCCAAAGTTCTTTGGATGATGAATATTTACCAACCTTTTCTCTTACCGGATTAGGTAATCCTTCCCAGATGAAATCCATTGCTATTATGTTATTCTTCTTCAATTCCTTCTTGGCTGCAGTCTTTTCCCTTTTTGAACTATCTTATCCTGTAACAAATGATGGCCAAATATAATGTCCATGTGCCTGTAAAAATACTTTTGTCCTTCTGCTCCACATCTCATACTTAAAACCATTTTGACCATTAAACATTGGTACTCCATTCTCAGAATAATCCATGATCTCCTTCCAGTGGTTAAACTGTTTTTTGAAGAAACCAGATCTGATACCAATTGTTGGATTACTGATAGGGGGGGTGAATCAATAATAGAGAAATTTAATCCTTTTTAACCATATAATGCAAGTGTTATATCAATGTAGTATTGTCATCCAATAATTGTAGAGTAAATAAACAATGAACAAATGAGAAATCACACACATACACAGTACATCAATTCTTTTACGTGGAAACCCAAAGAGGGAGAAAACCACAAAATGATTTTTCTTATATGTCTTGAAGAATTACATTCATTAGAAGCACCAACTTCCTTTGTTTTCCAGCTGCAACTAGAATGAGGCTCCAACCCCCTAGTTTCTCAGGCTACAACCTGAGGGAAGCTCCAACTCTCCAATTCTCTAGCTACAACCAAAAGGAGGCTACAACCCCCTAATTTCTCCAACGACAATCGGAAGGTGGCTACAACCACCTATCCTTGCCCCATCCAACCACCCTGAAATAAAAATTCCAAATGTAGACAACCTGTCACTGTCACTGAATTAACCACTGCCACTGTCAACCTGTACCAATCAACCTTTACCAAACAACCTGTACTAATAACCTGAACCAACATGTACCATGCATCAACCATGCATCAACTGCAAATCAAATATGACTCATCAATATGTACCAACATCATCAAATATACACCTCATGTATGTGTCAACTCATCGACTACTTGTCTCAACCATGTACCCAACATGTACCTCAACCATATACCAGAGACATACACCAATATAACCATCAAAACTTCATCTAACAATTCATCACTCTATCCATAAACCAAATACCATAAACCCTTACATCAAACCATGTGTCACAACCTCGTTGTTATGTAGCCTCAAGCTAAACCAACATCTTCAACAACACATCACAACCAAAAGACCAATATCCATATGCCAAATACCAACAACAAAATACCAACTGTATCCCTCAACAAATCCGATATATGCAGCAATAATGAACATCCAATACTATCTCAAGAGCTAAACCCTAGCTCACAAAACATACCTCAAACAAGATGTGCCATATCTCTCATAAATAGACCCCAACCATGTTGCTACCACGATTTTTTTTCCGCACTTTTTCTGCCGCGATTTTTCTATTGCACTTTTTTTGCCGTGATTTTTCTGTTGTGATTTTTCTGTCGCACCTTTTCTGCCACGAATTTTTTGTCGCACTTTTTCTGCTGCAATTTTTTTGTCTCACTTTTTCTTCCGCACTTTTTCTTCCACAGTTTTCCCACCGCACTTTTTCTGCTGCACTTTTCCTGCCACACTTTTTCTTCCGCGCTTTTCCTGCTACACTTTTTCTTCCACAGTTTTCCTACCGCACTTTTTCTACCGCACTTTTCCTGCCCCACTTTTTCTGCCGCACTTTTCCTGCTGCACTTTTCCTGTTGCACTTTTCTCTATCAATAATACTTGCCCAAATAACCTTTCACAAAATAGATATTCAATGATATTCAATAGGTTCAAGTGTGATTAAATGAGAGAGCCTTGCCTCTTATTTATACTTTCATGTAGCATCCTACTTTCCTTGTTTTAGGGAGTTATCCATTAACTTTATTATTTAAATAATTTCTTTTGCAAACACTTTGACTACTTTGACCTTTTGGGGCTTCTAGATGATCCATGAGGGTTCTCCAACTTCACATGGCCATAACTCTCTAACCGTGAAGAGTTATGTGACGTTCCACATACCACCGAAAATGACATGACATGTACTATCCATATAGAATAGTCTTACCTGCAAATATGTCAAAACTCATACCATTATCCATAAAAAAAACTTGGGTGCATTACCTAAACCTTTTTTCTACCGGAATTCACTACCGGACTTTCTTCAAGGGTTGACATCAATGACAACTAACCCAATTAATCAACATTTTCTTGGTCACATTTACATTTATATGAAGTTTTGGTTTGAATTTAAATAGATTTGTCTTTAATTTATTTGTCATTTTAGATTATTTAGCTTTGTTGATACTGAAGTAATGAATATTGTGGCAATGATTAAATCTATCCTCTCTTCTGATGCTTCATGCTATTGGTTGAATTTCTTGATATCAGCCAAAATATGCATTGATTTCTTTGTTTAATATATGTATGTTAACATATTATGTTATATAATATATACAATAATTATGAGTTAATTATAACCAACAATATAATACATATTATATATCTATAATTATGTTATAAGATATATCTTATATTATAATTATAAGGTATTATCAATCTATAATATATAATTTTAAAATTGTATGTTATTAATAATTAATATAACTAATATAATTATATAACTAAACAATAATAACCTTATTTTATAATATTTCAATTATAATAACCTTATTTTATAATATTTCAATTATAATTGATATATAATTAACTATATTAAATTATATATTATATGATCATTATTTAGATTATAAAACTTAATATACCATTAAATTAAAAATATTATTTATATTTAATTATTTAAATTAATGAAATAATATTAAGACAGTCACCAGGCTGCTCCTCGCATGTAATGAATTAATTTTAGTCATGCAGATTCATAACAATTGACATCCACGGGGACCATAAGTAGAGTTGAATGTTTAAGTCTATTAAAGAGCCTTAGATTCCATTTCCTTGACTTTATATTGCAAGGTTTGTATGCATGTTTCTTCTAAAATCTGGTTAAAGACAATTCCTTACAAATGTAGAAACAAGACTGACTTGAACTTGATAAATATTTAGATTTATCTTTACAACCAAACTAAGGTAACCAAATAGTTAAATAGTTCTGATTACTAAAACAACATTTGATTAAAATGATAGTTGTTTGCAACTATTGATGCAACTTACAAGATCATAGAGTCATGACTCATGTGAGTACTGTGTTATTGACAAGAGGAAGTGTACTTTTGGGTGAGTTTTCACAGCACCTTGATCATCTTCTATTAGTTTTTATCTGGGTTAAGTTAATCGTAGGATATATAGTGTAAAATAAATAAATAATCAATTATCAATAATCTATGTGCTCTATACTATCAAATATATCCCAATTAATCATTCAATGAAAACAAAATGAAATCAACATTACTCTAGAATTTTACATAAGCAATGGACAAGTACGTGGATCTCGTCAAGGGGGCTAATTAAGGCCGCAGTTCTCTATAAAAATATAGTTTGCATACTAAATTAGGAAATATATTTAGAATGGAAAATTGATTAGTTGTCGCCTTTCAAATCTTGTAGAGCAATCATGAACAAAGCATAGACCCTAATTACAAAGTTGGCAGTGTACATCTAGATTTCAACTCTACCAGATCAAGAAAAGTGAGGTGGGAAAAGTTCCTTCTCTATTCATGGAAATTGAACTCATGGCCACTCATTTATAAATTCCACCAACTAACATCTAGGTCAAACCAGTTTAAAAATCACATAATGTAATTTTAAGGAGAGTATTAATCTATAAAGAAATACCAACATTGAGATATGTCACAAGTCAAAGAGGAAGGACAAGGCATGAAACTGAAACTGCCAACCAACGATGTTAGTACAAGACTGAGAAAAAATTCTATGACATCAACCCAGACATTTGCAACCCAATACAAAGTACAAGATTGAAAAAAAAATTGTTAGGGATAATGTCTTATAAACAATAATGCTAATACAAGACTGAGGAAAAATGCTATGACATCAACTGAGGAATTTGCAACCCAAAACTAGGTACAAGATTGGGAAAGATTTTTTTTTGGGGGTAATTGCTTATAAATATCCTTCGACTGAAAATTGTTAAGGTAAACGCTTTATAGCCTTCAGAAGAATTGGGATATGAAACTACAAAATCAAAGACAAGAATAACAAATTTAGCAAAGAAAAACTTTTTCCCCTCTCTATTCTTTAAGCCCATAAAGAGAAAAACCCACAAGAGTGGTATATGCACTCAAACTATGTCATCTGGCCTCGAGACCATCTGGAATTCTTTGGATACACATGAAATCGGGTGGAATGTGGACGATGTGTAGGATTTGAGAGCTAGGTTGTTGGAGATGAGATTTTGTCCCAGAGTTTACCGAAGCACATTGGGGTCCCGATCGCGGCCCCCCTAAGGCAACTTCGTACTCATCCATGGGGGGAATAATGGGAGCATTTAGTTGGTCGTATGTGTGAGGGGGGCCGCATATCCATTAATATACACCATGCCATTTAGCAGCAGGTATAATAAAAATCTAACATTACATAAGTTCCAAATTGAAAGTGAAAACCTATTTTTTATTTGGGATTCTTTCCTCACCCATTTTTGTCCATATGAAGTATTTGCCCTATGTGGCTAGCCTAAGATTATGGCACATCATTAAGGAAGTAGAAAAGTAATCTCATATTCTGATGTGTTGTTGGTATCTAAACTAAATATAAGTGAGTTAATGAGAATTTATAGGTGGAATTTAAAATATTAAAATTTTAATGAAAAATATATTTTTAAAATTTTTAAATTTATTAAAGATAAAATATGTAAATTCAGTTTATAAGTGCAAAGTATTGATTTTCTCAATTTCATATTTTTCTCATATCTCAAATATAAAGGACTATTCCACTATCTCTGAGCATCTTTAAATATGTTTTCAATGGACATCTATATTGTAGCTTTGGCATTTTGCAAGGTACCTTATTTTGAAGCACTACTTAGATAGGGTGTAATATGTTATTGTTTAGTGTACATTAAGTGTCTTTCTTATGTAATCTTAAATATGTT
>JASDQU010185772.1:0-20685 GCA_032191745.1 Picea mariana | reverse complement strand
AAATAATCAAGTCTTCAAAAACCTATGCTCTGATACCAACTTGATCTAAAAATGAAGAAGACTTGTATTCTTGAAAATATTTGCAAGATTTAATTCATGTGTTAAAATGCAAATGGATCAATTTTGCAACACAAATTTTATAGAAATTACTCATTCAAGATGCATATAAACAACAGCAATAAACAGTGAACAGAAAACACATAACACATCAAATGATAAAGGAGTTCACCCCTCTCTTGGGCTACATCTCCTGGTCTAGCTTCCAATGGATCTTTTGTATTATTTGCTCAAAGTGCTCAAATATGTGCTTTACAATGCTCAAAATGCCAAATAGATGGCTCCAATGACTTCAGAATGTCCAAAAACCCCTAGCTGGGCTTTTTCGGCACCTCATTTGGCCAAAAATTGAAGAAGATAGGCTTCCTAGAAGTTCCCCTTCAAATTTGTTGTCTCTGGATCGCCAAAATGCACCCTTGCCTCCTCAACAAAGCCCCCATGCGCATAAATGTGGAAAAACCTAGCACCGGGCGCAACCGCACAACCAGTACAAACTGTAGGATGGTTACGCGCTAGCCCTTAACTGCCAAGGCCCACGGGCACATGGCCACCACATGACCTCGCGTGCATATAAAAGGGGCCAAGTCCAATCAAATGACAACGGTCGGGCACGCGTCGGTGGTTCTATGCACAAACACATGTGACCAGGCTCATACAAAAGGGCTATGGTTAAAACATGTCGCGCGCCCATGGTTATATTGCAATGTATATGACTAGGGCTTAAAGTTTGAAATGTGTGCGTGTAAAGGTTTAAACTGGTGGCCATATGACATAAACAATATAACAGCACGCTGGGGCTAAGCCCCAGCCCGACCCCCGCGCCAATTTTAAAACATTCAAACTCAAATATAATTCGCACCATATATATAATAAGCAACATGTTATGGCGCGTTGGTTGGTGGACTTTGCAAAGAATTTGCATGCGGGTGGAGGTCACAGGGTCGAGTCCGGTGGACTACAAATAAATTTTATACAACCAACCAACAACAGGGTGCCACGTGGCAGCCCACCACTAGGCCACGTGGCACCAAACCATTGGACAAAATATGCCACGTGTCAGCAAACTATTCGTCCACATATGCCAACCAATATCTGCCACATCAACTGCCAACTGTCCACACGGTTGCCTGCCACGTGTCGTACGGCCCTGCCATGTGTCATACGGTCTACCACGTTATCATCTGTATAGACTGTATAGTCAGCACAATTTTTTTGCCTGTTGGTCGTTTTGAACAGAACGCGATATCTCTCTCATCCGACGTCCGTTTGAACCCAAACGAGTTGCGTTGGGTTTGTGACGACGAGAACTACGCTCCTATTTGATTTGAAGCGATTCTGAACACTTTGAATTTTGAGCAAAATTTGATCCCCTGGATCAGAGAGGAAGAGTTATCTATGTTGCTTGATGTAGAAGAGTTGGTATTTGATGCTTAGGTTTAGTTGGAGCAAGCCATTGTATTGACTAGAAAGCTTTGGGAGACCCCAAAGGTAAACATGAGTTACTAAGGATTGGTCTAAAAGGACAAGTTTTGAGAAAAGATAAATGGTAATAGTTGAAGGAGGCAGAGGGAAATTTTTCTCATCTTCTTCAATATTGATGAGTTTTTGTGGGAGGAAAAAAACTTTAAAAGGAGAGTTTTGATAAAAAAAATTAGATTAGAGTGCAGTGATTGACTAAGAGCCTACTTAGAAGAATCGATTAAACAAAGTTGATTAAGAAGAAATGGAATCCATTGAGTCGACAATGCATGATCAAGCAAAAAAAATCACATTGTTTTTTATCATTGATAATTGATGGAGCATTTCACAATGCTAGGAACCCTAGTCAACGTTGGCTTGTCGATCGTAATCAAGTGTCCACGAAACAATTATCAAGTTGAAAACATTGGTTTGGTTTAATGTGTGTTGAAAGTTGTGTACATAATTGTCTCTTATTTGTTCTTTTTACTTGAATACATGAAATAAATTTTAAAACACAAAGTTTAAAAGCATAATGAAAACCATTTAAATTTAAGTTTATAGAATTTTTTCTTCGCAAGAAACTTTGCCGAAAAGAAATGAATAGAATAGTAAAAAAGTGGTAACCACATAGGGTCTACAAATATCTGAAATTATTTATGATGGATCTTACTCGCCCACCAAAATTATTTGTTATGAAATTTTTAGAACATATATGTTCTCTACTTTGTATCATGTAATTGAAATTTAATGAGCATTGGATTCTCTTATGGGTCAAGCAATCTTTTGAAATTTGTGTCAAATCAAACAATACCGACTTGTTTTTACAATATCTTTTGAAATTTATAGTTCAATGCCACCAAATTTTACACATAGAAGCATCTCGAGGTCAAGAAAAAGGTAAAAGTTCATGAAAAATGGATTTCGAAGGAAGAATTTATAACCATGAGTTGACACACTTTTAAAATATTATGAGATGCAAATATAGGTAGAAATTACTAAAATTTAAAACCCTCATCTTGATGAAATCGACAACTATATGGAATCTTATACTTGATGATACTAGACATTGGAGATCAAAGAACACAACCATTGTAACTTGTAGAACCTAAGAGCATGGAGGTATATTCAAAGAAAAAATAGTTTCAAACCATTCAAACAAATTTCTCTATTGAAGTGGTTAAATTCGATTAAATCTTAGAATGTACATTAAGTAATGGGATGAATTTATGGGCTTGATGATTGAAATGAGTCATGAACTAGTATATTAAAGGTAGCTTACAAGGGATTTCGATTAAACTTTCCATAATGCTTACACATATTATTGATCATTGATGTTACCTCCTATGACATTGCAAAGATCAAAGGGTTAGGTTATTTTTTTGGATTTAAGTCTCTAGATTTTGTTTAATTAAACATCAAATATAACTTTATAGAAAATCCACCTATAGTTTTCAACTTGTTTGTATAGAATAGTCAGCTATAGTCTTCACATGGTCCGTAGTTCTTAAAATCATTTATCTTGTTCCAATTCTAGACCTTCCATTAGGCTATAAGAGATTCTAGATGTAACTTCATAAGGAGTGAATCTATGATGAGCTCCTTCATTCCCTTAAGGATGAGTCTATTTGAATTGAAAAGTTTGAACCCATTTTTGAAGATTAGGCTAAGGGATCTAGTCCTAAGTCTAAGCATCAAATAAGTCTTTGATCACGTTGATGATTATTTTGAAAAATTGAAGAGTAAAGAACTATGTTGTCTTGACCAAGTTCATAATTTATGAAGAAGTGGGGATCACTATAGGGATTGGTGATTGAATGATAATATGTATGTGAAGCCTAAGAATTTCTCATTTATGGAAGGCTTAATATCCTATTAGGCCTTCCAAATACTTTATTCATAAATATCCCTTTCATATTGACTATGGTTGGGGTTATAATGAGAGTTTGCAAAGTCTTGCGTGGCCACAATTTCTCACCCAATGGAGCTTTGTTGCACATGGTTTTTTGTAAAAGCACCTTCTAAGATGCAATACCTTATAAAGTTGCAATAATTCATTCATCACACAAGGCACGATATAGGGTACACAATATCTTAGGGTGCATCAACTTGTATAGATGACACAATGGAAACCTTTGCTACCATCTATATTTTCTCACAAGAATCTACAAATGGATTTCTCTATAAGGTGATGATACATGCCAAAGGAACCCAAGAGGAAGAATAATATTAATATACTTGTGTCAACCAATATTTAGTGCATATATAAAATCTAGGAGACAAAACCATTAACATGGTTAGCCAATTCTCAATTTTGTTTCCACTAGCTAGAATCTTGCCTCCCAATTGTGCTTGGGTGATTCCTGAAAAGCAAAGAAGATATCAGAAAATTTGAATATCTAACCTAGTTGAATCCAAGAACAACCATGATCAACCATCCAAATAGGTAGGTTCTAAGAATGTTACCAAAAACATTGGTTTTTGGTGCATTAAATCTTATATATTGAGGTTAAGAAAAAGGTTTAAAGACAATCCATCATTTTCTACATTGATTCACATTCCTTCAAAATGGTAAGGAAAGAGTCATCCACAAAATTCCCATTGACCATCTACCCAACCCCACTTAAGGAGAGGAATACCTTTGATTATACCTTGACTCGCACTATGAAAAATCAGGTATTGTGATGTTTCCACTGCAATCACGTAATGTCTTGGGGAACACACAAATCCTTGTTGGATATATCGAAAAATCCCTATTTTTTTATTTGCTTCTATTGATGGATTAGAAGGTCAAAGCCTCTAAGAAAAGGATTTCCATGTTTTTTAATGCCAATTCTAATGAAAAACACACTAAGGCTTAATATTTTGGCCTACTTCATGGCTTCCATTTGATGTTAACATTGTTTAGAATGGAACACCTCTAACGAATCTTATTTGTTTAGTCATATAATCTTAGGCATAATATTATTGACATGCATAGCCAAGGCCTTAGATAGGATATTACATGAAACATTAAGAAAGTGAATTGATCTCTAACTAGTGATAAGATCAAGGTCCATGGTCATAGGGATGAATCAAATAATTACTTCCCTTATGCTGACCACAATGATTATTTTCTAATAATTCTTTGGTACACTTATAGTGGGTCTTACCAACAAAGTCCCAAGTCACCTTATGAAAGTCACATGGAGGGTTGTTTAATCTAGGTAGTTTATCCTTACCCTCTCCATTAAGGAAACTATTGACTCATCCAATTTCATTCATTGATTGTGTTATCACCTGTTATGTTCTTCAAAGCCTCACCTCTCATCTCTTATTTTCTCCATTTTAATTTTTTTTTTGTATAAGCCATAAATTCTCATCATTAGGTTGTTAAGGGTTCAAAATATTATCAAGGCGGTCAAAATAGTATTATGTTGAGAGATATGAAGAATACTTAGTATTGTAAAAAGGTAAAGGAAGAATCAGAATTCATATGTCATGTCATAATGTTTGTCTCATCATTACTAAGTTAGATAACAAATTTCAAGTCATTTTCATTCAAAATATGCCAAAGGAGAAATCTATGCAGGGCGCTACAAGAACTTCCACCTGTCCATGTTTCATCATCATGCATATGGTTGGAGGGAATTTGAGGACATGGATTGTCCTACCTGGTAGAATTAAAGTTTCAAGGCGTTTATCAAGTACCTAACCATATCACATCATGTAAAGGTGGCAGTACTTTAAATTGTTTACACATGTTACCCAAGACGTCACGCGGAGGAGATTTTTCAAAAGACAATTTTCTTAATCTGACGTTTTATCTGTTTCTATAAGATTCAAATTACAACTGGTAAATTTAGATTTCCTCCTTATAGCCAACAAATCACGTCTATATCTCCACATAGCAGACGTATTTCACTCCTACAACAAGGAATATATTCTTTTGGTCATGACAACATGACGGGTAAAGGTGGACACATGAACAAAAAAGAGCCAAAAGGACCCGAGATCATGGAGGCATACAAGTACATCAGACATATCTTTGACCAGGATGGCTGGTATATGTTTTTCACTAAATTATATGGCCATCATTATGGTGTATCTTGTGCATTTGTTGAAGGTTTTGATGGACAAAGAATTAGGATTGCTAATTTTATTATGCAAGTCACAGAGAATTCAATAACATCAGCCTGCAATCTCCTTGTTGTTGGTGAAAAGTGGCTCAAAAAAAAATTAATTACAGGACGGGATTTCAATCAATTCTTGAAACCAAAGCACAGAGATCCCAATTGGGCCAAGGGTATTCCTAGGGACTGGATAATTTATGAGTGGATGGAGTCTCTGTTGATGCTCAAACTTGTTCTCACATGTGAAGGACGTTATTCCACTATTTTCCTTTTTTCACTTATGATTCCTCCTTCATTTGTTAGGAATCAAAAGGATGAACCTTCCATATTACTTCTTGAGAGATTTGAATAAAATGGCCATGAAAGTTCAAGCATATCCAAAAACCCCACCGCATGGTATCTATCATCAAGGGTTAATCAAAGTATTGGTTAAAGCAAAGATGGAGAAACGATAGAAGACATGGGATCAATTCTTGATCCGTTCAGGGTTTAAAATAGAATTTCATTCTCCTGCCCATAAATTGACTAATAAAGTTGTTGAACCAACACCAAGAGCATCTTCAGGCATAAGTCCACCTTCTTCTTCAAGGAATAATAAAAGGAAGATCGGTATGAATATTTCAGATGAATGAGTTGAGGACACCCCAACCAGTTTGCAACTAGGTGAAGGATATTCTCATGCGTTGGGTGGAGGTAGGCATCCTTTCCCTTGTGCACATAAAATTTATATCAGAAATAGTTAGAAGTTAGCAGAACATGTGATCTTGAATGAAGTTCAAGAACCTGAAATATTAGAGACACCTGCAAACCCTATACAAGTTGAAGAACCCATTCCAAAGATAGTTCCTCCTAGTTCTAGTGCTTTTGATGATGATGTGGATAGTTATAAAATTCTGGTAAGAAAAAGGAGTACTAGGCCACACAACAAATTCAGATTAAAATCCAAAGACATGTACAACCCTACCATTAAATATTAGGTCATTATAATTGATGAAGAGACTACAAATGCTAATGCAAAGCCATCAACGAGCAAGAATGTTTCTAAAATCAAAGTTGAGAAGAAGAAACCGAAGAAGGAGGATCTAATAGCAAACATAAAGGCTCCTACAGGGAAAGACATATTGTCTGCCAGAAAACAGAGTAAACAAAGTAGGAAGGGCCCAAAGCCTTTGACTAGATCTAAAGATGATAGGCCAAGGAGAATGACAACTTGTTCTGAAACAAAGCAAGCTAGAGGTAATAATTTGGATCTATTAGATGAGGAAATAAATTTATTTTCCAGGGAGAAGTCTTAATTTGAGGTCTTGAGTGTTTTGCAAAAAACCCATTTTTGACTTATGATGGTGAAAGCTTGATAAAATCCATTTTGATTTCATGAGCTTGAGGTATTATCTTCCTTGAGTAATGATTGGTTGTAAGATAGGAAATAAAATCATGAATGATATTAAGATAAGGTTTTAAAAGAGCGCTACAGGAAGTTCCCGCAACACTCTTCACAGGAAAAACAATGGCGCTACAAGAACACCTGTAGCATCCGATTTTGCAAAAGAATGCATAGAATTGAAATTTTGTGATGGAAATAACAAATGAGGAAGGTTATATTTTGTGGAACCTAAAGACAAAATATTATATCATTTTTACAGTTGATTTACAGTCTCTTTTGGTGGATGACAATACATGTCAGTCAACTATTTTTGTCAAGTGTTGCAAATAGGTGGATCACAAAGGATCAAATAGATGATAGAGGATCAGGCAGATCTCATGAAAGATGCAGCATACTAGCCAGTTGTATTCAAGTCAACAAAAAGAACTATCTCTATGCAAATTGTTTCTTAGATTAAAGGATCTTAGTTGTAACTGTTTCCATTTATATGTATCAATATATATAGGGAAAATTTGCCCACGGGGCCTGAAGGAGTTAGTTTTGAGATATCCCTAGATATTAGATTGGTCTTAAATGTATGGAACTGATGTAAAAACACTATATATTTTATGAAGAAAAGGAATAAGGTGTTGAATCCATGTTTTTGGCTTGATATTGCATATCTAAATATTGTTTTGATCTATCTTTCCTATGTAAAGACTTCAGCTTCTAATGAAATTGATGGTTAGTCTGTAATCCTTCTATGTTTATCATATTCATGTTTTCTTATGAAACACTTTGCTAATGTTATACGAGCTTATGAAAAATTATTTTTGTGTTGAGAAGGTTGCTTTAACAGGTTTTTAGTAATCTTTGCCACATTGGTGTTTTTCTCCTTAAATCTTATTTAGAATGAATTCTAGATAAAATTTTATTCCTCTGCTACATAAAAACATTAAAGACAAGTTTTGTTATTGGTGTATTTAATAGTTTTTTTTTGTTTCTTCCTTTCTCCCAATCACATCACTCAAATTTTAAATCTCTAGATATAAGTTTTGTTTACATGACTTGTTGCACCTATGTAAGTGATCTTAACAAATCATATCATTATTCCCTTTCAAATCATGCAATGATTTATCCATATTAAAACCCTTGTTGAACATTTTGAAACAAGGTGTGCTAGGCTTAACTCAATAGCAGTCTTGAGTTGACTTCTAGTGCTAACATATTTTGGTGTCCTTGTGAAATGATGATATTTTCCCCAGGTAGAATGACATAAGTTTATAGATCTAGTTGTAGATGGTGAAACTATAACTAGGCACAAGTTGACTGCAATATCATTTCACCCAGTGACTCCACATAAGACACTCTAGCTCCAAAGGGTAAGGGGACTAGAGCCCATCCAGACTCTCCAAAGTTGCCTGTTGTTTTAGACCCTAAGAAGATCCTAAAATAGTCTAAATCTCTTAAAAAATTAGTTTATGAGAAGTTGTTTCTTTTACCTCCTTCTGAAGAATCCACCTCGGGTAAAGAGCAATTTTTTGAACCTGAGTTGTTTTACACACCCTATCCTGAGAGTAGATATAAATCTGAGGAAAAACTTGAATTCCTTGAAGGAGCAGAGTACATTACCTTAGAAAATATCCCAATCCTTGAAGAAATTCAAGAAGAGAAACCCAATCTTAGCTTTCAAGTTAATATCCTTGTTGCTGAAATACTTGCTGAAGAAATTCTCTAGTCTTCTCCAAAAATTCAATTAGTAAACATCCCTAAGCCCTCATCACCTTAGTCACCACATATAAATCAACCTTTAGGTGGTCAAACAATGGCTAGTGCAGCACCACCCAATCCAATGGACATTATCAGGGCTACAAGATATGCACCTTTAGTATTGCCAAATAATCTCCATCCTCTCCCAGGAAATTATTACATGAAGTACCTTCTAAGGTTTGACAATGAAGGGGATACAACTACAGAGGAACATTTAATTGTGTTTTATTCCTTTGCTGACAATTTTCAAGTGGATTATGATGATGTATGGATGGGGATTTTTGTTCAAAGTTTAGATGGAGAAGTGAGGAAGTGGTTCAGTAACCTAAGAGCTAACTCTATTACTACCATCACGAACCTTGATGCTACCTTCTTGAGAAAGTGGGGAGACAAGAAAGATGATTTGTATTACATGACATAATTCAACAATCTTCAAAGAAAGAATGGTGAGTTTGTCTATGAATTCTCTCAAATTTTTAATTGTATGTACCAAAATATACCAAATGATATCAGGCCAGCTGAAATGTTAGCAAAGGTCACTTATGCTCATTCCTTTGATGCTAATTTGTGTTTGATACTAAGGGAAAGAAGATCAGCCACTTTGGATGATATGCAAGATTCAGCCCTTGAAGTTGAATCCAACATTATAGCATCATAAAAAATCAGGAATAGATCATATAAGGGAAAACACAAGGATGAATATAAGTCTTCTTCATCAAATACCAAAAATCAAAAGATTTCGTTGGAGGAGATGGCAACAAAAATGGAGGAAATGTCATCTAATTTGTTTAAACTCAGATTGGAAAAACATAAATGGAATACACCTCAGGAAGGAAATCGAAATACAAATAAATATAAATACCTTATAACCCTCAGATCATGCAAAGGGACAAGAAGAATAATGATGATCAGAAAATCCAAACACCTTTGCAGAATAATTATATTGAGGAAAATAAAGAAGCTTAAGAGGTAGATGAAGATTTGGATATTCATTTGTTCAGAGATGAGATTTCTCTCAGTCACATATAATAGAATGAATATTAATATTCATTGAATGGACATGTTGGGGAAAGTCTAGATAATATGCTTTGTAACACAGATTAGCAGGGGTACAATCTTAGATCCAAATCAGGGCCTGCTAAATCTGCTCCTCAAAAAGACAAATTTGCTCCTACTAAAACTACTCCTCAAAAATATAAACATGTTGCCCCAACAGTACAGTCAGGAAGAAAAAATCATGAAAAAAAGAAAGTACAACCAGCTATGAAAGTATCAACCCCGAAAGCAGACAAGTTTTCATCTCCTTTCAGTCTAGAACATGAGATAAGTAAGATCAAAATTCCTATTCCTTTGACTAAATTGGTTAAAACTAATTCTTATAGGAGTCAGATTTTTAAATGGTTACAACCTTCTTCTATCATATATACTATGTCTGATGTGATTAATATCCAAGATGAAAAACCCATTATTGTCTTAGGACCAATTGTAGAAGAGAGGGATGAATCCACTCCACCTTTTTATGTATCATTAAACATTCATGACAAAATCCTTCATAACTACCTATCAGACTTTGGAGCCTCCCATAATCTTATGCCAAATGTTGTCATGGAATAATTGGAGTTAGAAATCACCAAAGCATACCATGATCTCTTTTCTTTTGACTCCCCAAAAAATCAAATGCTTGGGGGTTATCAAATACCTTGTTGTTTCATTATCTCAAATCCTAGCCAAAAGTTTAGTCATGGATAGAGTTGTAGCTAATATTCCTCCTAGGTTTGGTATGTTGTTGTCCAGATCTTGGTGTAAGAAGCTTTGGGGATCTCTTCAAATGGATCTCTCTTGTGCCACTATACCTTTTTTTGGAGGAGAATTTAGAAGACTCTATCGTGAAGCTCAATTGGCTTATATTATCAGTGACAATAATCATTCTATAAATCATCATATCTATGCAGTTGATGTGCACTTGCGATCCTCTATATTTCATATTGATAATGTTGTCCAACAGTCTTTTCCTTTGATAAAACCAGTTGTTGCTCCACAGTCTGTTGAGAATCAAAATCTGCTATGGAAATTATAGTTTGATCGAGCCTCATCTAGAGAAGGCGCAGGGGCAAGTGTAGTGTTGATTTCTTCTGAACATGAAGTCATTACCATGTCTTACAAGTTAGAATTCGATACAAAAAATAACAGTGTTGAGTATGATGCATTGTTGTTAGGTCTCAGAGTAGCTAAAGAAAAAAAAATTCAGCATTTGAAGGTTCATGGGAATTCTGAACTCATTGTACGACATGTCAGAGATGTATATCAGACAAAAAAAATTCAGTTGAAAGACTACATAAATGAGGTATGGTACATCATTGAAGCCTTGTTTTATGTCTTTCAACATTGTATATATTCCAAGAAATCAGAATGAGCAGGGTGATTCATTGGTTGTGGAAGAAAGTACTTTTAAACCTCCTTTGTCCCCAAAGCTGAAATATGAAGTAGATTTTAGGTTCATGCCTTCTATTCAAGAAAATGTCAAGCATTGAAGAGTATTTGAGGAAGATTATGAAATCAAAAGGTTCATTGAAGCTATAAATGATTTTTCTTCAATTCATATTGATCAAGATGAGGATAATCAGAATTTAAATTTTCATAATATGATTGATGGGCATAAGATCTTGCAATTTCCCACTAATAATATACAAAAAGGTATGGTACCTCTTGAAACGATTTTTTTATCATAATTATGTTCCTGTGAAGCTCCCTGATCCAGAAAAAGAATCAGAAGTGACTGATTGCAATCTTGGGACTGTTGCAAATCCCAAGCATGTTAAATTATCAAAATTCTTTACAGAAAAATACCGAGCTAAATATGAAGAACTATTGAAGGAGTTCATTGATATTTTTGCATGGAAATATGAAGATCTTAGGACCTTTGATGAAACAATCATCCAACACAAGATACCTTTGAAAGATAATGTAAAACCTTTTAAGAATAAATTAAGGCATATTAATCCTCTTTTGTTACCTCTTATGGAGAAGAAAGTCAAGAAACTTTTAGCTGATAAGATCATTATACCCTTGAGGTATTCTGACTGGATAGAAAATGTAGTATCAGTGAGAAAAAAAATGGTGAAGTCATACTTTGTGTCGATTTCAGGAATTTGAATAGGTGTTCCCAAAAAGAGAATAATATATTGCCCAAAATGGAACATATATTGCAAAGGGTGGCAGGATATAGTAGGTTTTCTCTAATTGATGGTTTATATGGGTACAATCAGGTAATTGTTCATCCAGATGATATGGAGAAGACTGTGTTTACAACACCTTGGGGTACTTTTATGTATGCCTGAATTCCTTTTGGTTTGATGAATGTTGGGGCCACTTTTCAGCGAGCCATGGATATCGCCTTTGTGAGAGATAAGGATAAGTTTTTTGTCATCTATTTGGATGACATTACTATATTCTCTAACTCTGATGAGGAGCATCTACGTCATTTGAGATAGGTATTTCTGAAGTGTAGAAGGTACGGTCTTTCTTTAAATCCAAAAAAAACTCATTTTGCTTTAGAACAAGGGAAATTGCTAGGTCATATTGTTTGTGTTGATGGAGTTAAAATTGATCCTGCTAGAGTGATATCCATTCAAAAGTTTTATATCCCTAGAACTAAGAAGGAAATCTAGTCTTTCCTTGGGAAGATAAAATTTCTCAGAAGGTTTATTCCCAACTTTTCTGAATTGGTCAAACACATAACTGGCATGTTGAAGAAATGTAGTGAGATCAAATGGAGAACTGAAGCTAAAGATTATTTCCAGTCTATTAATCATGATGTTTCAAATGCACCTATTTTGATTAGTCCAGATTTTGAAAAAGAGTTCCTAATTTTCTCTTTTGCATCTCAAGATACTTTAGTAGCTACCCTTCTACAGAGAAATTCTGAGGGTTTTGAATAGCCCATTTCCTTTTTTAGCAATGCACTTTGGGATGTTGAGTTAACATACGATATCATGGAGAAGAAGGATTTTTCTTTGGTCAAAGCACTAAAGTATTTTAGATTTAATGTGCTACATTCCAAAATCATTGCATATGTACCATCTAGTGCTATTAAAGATATCTTGACTCAACTAGACAATGATGGAAAGAGAAGTAAATAGATAGCTAAGCTACTTGAATATGACATGGAGATCAAGACTACCAAGTTAGTCAAAGGGAAGGGGTTAGATAAGTTGCTAGTTGATTCTAATTGTAGAGCTCTGGGAGTTGATTACATCTATAACAATTCAGGAAATTTACATCCTCAAACCAATAGTTCTCAAGTCAATGAAAATATTGTTGAATCAGAATGGTACAAAGATATCCTTTATTTTCTGCAGAATTTCCAAGCTCCTCCAGGAATGGATAAGTCTAAACTAAGATCCATGAAACTCAAATTTGTTAAGTATTGTGTGAATAATCAAACTTTGTTTTGGAGCGACCCTTATGGATTTTTATTGAGGTGTCTTGATGAAGAAGAATCACAAATATTCATGTCATAATTTCATGAAGGAGTGTATGGGGGACATCACTTCTAGATGTCCAATGCATATAAGATACTTAGGGTTGGGTATTATTGGCCTAGTATATTTTTTTATGTCTATGCAAAGGTTAGAGCATGTGAGAAATGCCAAAGGTTTGTTGGTAAACATAAGCTTAATTCCTTACCTCTCAAGCCTGTAAAAGTGCCTGCACCTTCCAATAGTGGGCTTTGGATTTGATAGGTAAGATTCATCCTCCATCCAGTGTCTAGCACAGATGGATTCTGACAGCTATAGATTACTTCACGAATTGGATTGAAGTTGTACCTACAAGGAGGGAAAATGATAAGCTAATCATAAGTTTCCTTGAAGAGAATATTTTATCTAGGTTTGGTTGTCTAGAAGTGATCATCACAGATAACATTGTAGCTTTCAAATCCACTAACATGGTAAAATTATGTGAAGACTATGACATCAAGCTTAGGAATTCTACTTCTTATTACCCACATGGTAATCTCCTAGCAGAATCATCCAATAAAAGTATGGTCATAATCATTAAGAAACTTATGAAAGATCATAAGAGGGCTTGGGATTCAAAGTTGAAATATGCTTTGTGGGATGATCGTGTTAGCACAAAGAGAGCAATTGGAACTTCACCATTTCAGTTAGTATATGGAATGGAAGCAGTCTTTCCAGTACAACTTTCTTTTCCAGTTGTAAAGTTTATGCTGGAAATTGAAGCTGAACCTAATGATGATATCAAAAGGACTTGTCAGATTGTAGAATTGCATCAAGCAAGAGAGAAGCTTCTTGAGAAGGCACATCAACATCAATAGAAGGTTAAGGAGACTTTTGACAAAAAATAAAAAAACAGAGCAATTGCTACCAGGGGATTTGGTTTTGAAATGGGATGCCCGCAAAGAAGACCATCATGAGAAATTTGACAGTCTGTGGTCAAGTCCATTCAAGGTGGATAAGGTCTTGGACAATAACACTTTCCTATTGGATAATTTGGAAGGTGAAGAGCTTTTTGGTGGACCAGTAAATGGACGTTTTCTGAAGAAATTATTTTACTAAAGTCATTGGTGGCTCAAATATCATTGTACATATCAGTGTGGTGTGGTATTTAGACAATAAGGACTCCATATCCCAATGGAGTAGTACTACAACTTATCCTTTTTCAGTTTCCAGTATTAGCTTAATCTTTCATTTTGATATGTTTTGACAAAATTCAGGGGTTGAAACAATTACAGTCCACAGATAAACATGGAAGAAAACTCAAAGGAAAATAAGGCACATGTCTACTCAAATTTCTTGGAGTTCCATAGGGAGAACTCCATCCCCCATGGAGCTATTGTTATCACATGTTATGTTCTTCAAAGCCTCACCTCTCATCTCTTATTTTCTCCATTTTAAATTTTTTCTTGTATAATCCTTAAATTCTCATCATTAGGTTGTTAAGGGTTCAAAATCTTATCAAGGGGGTCAAAATAGTATTATGTTGAGAGAAATGAAGAATACTTAGTCTTGTAAAAAGAGAAATGAATAATTTTGCACATGTTTGTAGGACTATCCTATGACATCATTTAATGTTTTAGATCCTTTCATTAGAAGTCATACGTCATGTCATAACGTTTGTTTCATCACTAATAAGTTATATAATGACTTTCAAGTCGTTTTCATTCAAAATATTCCAAAGGAAAAATCTATGCAGGGCACTACATGAACTTCCACCTATCCCCGTTTCATCATCACACATATGGTTAGAGGGGATTTTAGGACGTGGATTGTCCTACCTGGAAGAATTAAAGTATCAAGGCAGTTATCAAGTACCCAACCATATCACAACATGAAAAGGTGGTGATACTTTCAATTGTTTGTACATGTTACCTAGGACATCACGCGGAGGGTTTTTTTCAAAAGACAGTTTTCTTAATCCGATGTTTTGTCTGTTTCTATAAGATTCAAATTGCAGCTGGTAAATTTAGATTTCATCCTTATAGCCAACAAATCCCATCTATATCTCCACATAGCAAACGTATTTCACTCCTACAGCAAGGAATCTAGTCTTCTGGTCGTGACAGCAGGATGGGTAAAGGTGGACATGTGAACAAAAAAGAGCCAGAAGGACCCAAGATCATGGTGTCATACGGGGACAACAAACATATCTTTGACCAGGATGGTTGGTATATGTTTTTCACCAAATTATATGGCCATAATTATGGTGTAGCTCATGCATTTGTTGAAGGTTTTGATGGACAAAGGGTTAGGATTGGTAATTTGATTATGTAGGTCACAGAGGATTCAATAACATCGACCTATAATCTCCATGTTGATGGTGAAAAGTGCTTAAAAAAAATTTAATTACAGGAGGGGATGTCAACCAATTATTCAAACCAAAGCACAGAGATCCCAATTGGGCCAAGGGTATTCCTAGGGACTGGATAGTTGATGAGTGGATGGAGTCTCTGCTGATGCTCAAACATTTTATCACATGTGAAATATGTTATTACACTGTTTTCCTTTTTCACTTACAATTCCTCCTTCATTTGTCAGGAATCAAAAGGATGAACCTGCCATATTGCTTCTTGAGAGATTTGAATAAAATGGCCATGAAATTTTAAGCAAATTGTTGGGCACTTTAATTGTCTAATTGAATGGAATATCAAAGTGTTCAATATAAATTGTCAACCCAGGGAAGTCTGTTATTTCAAGATAACTCTGCACAGTCTATGCTAGATTATGAAAGCATCTCTAATCTAATTGCAGTAGGGAAGTTCTTTTTAACAAAAACAAAAAAACAATATCACTAACACAGTTGTGCTGATACAGCTGGAGTGCTACAGAATTAAAATCACAATTGCAATCTAAAATGATGAATATATAAAAACCCTGAATTACCTACCCTAATCTAACTTCCTAGATTACTTTTGCAGGAAGCAACTCTATACTATTGCAAAAAGGAAATCTATTTATTGCAAGAAGCTACTTCACACTTTTATTTCTCAAAACAAGATTTTAACCTAATGCAGAAAAAGGAAAAGTAGTTCTCCAGCCATGTTCAGCAACTGACTTCTAATTCTCATGAGACAAGTTTATGTGCATTTACCAAGAAGGAACTAAACTGTAACAGCAGTTGTATTCAGAAATATCTAACAGTTAAACCATTTGCAATGAAAACGACTAAATCTAGAATTCGAAATAGAGGGGAATTGGTGAGGAAGGTGGGCCCTTTCCTTCTCACTGAATCCACTCAAAGAGATAGGTTACAGTCTGTTAAACAAATTCAATCCACTTCTTCATTTAATTGCCAAAAATATGTTTGTGTACAATAATCGCTACTTTCTTCAGTTCAAGGAAAAAGACTAACAACCCTTTACATTACAAAAGCTCTGCTATTTAAAGTCAGAGTCGTTCAGTGTTCAAAAATAGAACAGTCTTGAGAATCCCCAATTCTCAGGCTATTCGTTAGATATCATTAATAAAAAATCTTGAATTATCCTTCATCAACATCGTGAGCCAGCATTCTAATCAGCAGGTGTTGCAACAGTCGTATCACAACAGGACTGGTGGCATCTATTGTAATAGCTTCCGACATTAACAAGCTTATGTCATAGCAGTTGTGTAACAGTTGTGTCTATTGTAACAGCTTCCGAGATTAACAAGATTCTGTCATAGCAGTTGTGTAATAGCTTCCAGGATTGATGGGCATTCGTTGCAGAAGTCATGTAACAGCTTCCAGGATTGGCGCATAGCTATAACAACAGCGAGTTTCTCGAAGTGAGTTGTTCTAACATTTTGATAATTAGTTAAATCATTTCATGGGTAAAATAAGTGAATGTTATCAATCAAACATGCTAAGTAAATGAAAATATAAAAGCAAGATGAATAGTTCATACCTTGGGAAAAAGGGTCTTGGTGCTCATTATAATAGTCATTTAGCTTAGGAATGAGAAGGTTGAATGATCAAAAGGTGTAGTGAAAAGGGACATTTCAGGGTCCTAACATACCCCCCAACTGAAGACATTGCATGTCCTCATGCAAAATACATTCAAACCTTACTTTGTAGTTGACGTAGATCAGTATCTCCTCTAGTGCAAAATTGTTAAGAGAAATGTCTAAGTGCCGGTAATGAAGAATGTTGTGTCAAAAAGAAAATCTGGTGTGTCAACAATCTGTTTGGGTTTCTTTATTCCTGAGAACAGGATCAATTTGAGTTGCTCGAGTAACAACTTGTGAAGGAAACAGAGGTTCTTGTTTGCAAGCTTCTGGTATACCAGGAGCTAATTTATGGCGTTGAGATCTCCTATGTTTTACTAATTTTTGTGTAGCAGGAAGTCCATGTTCAGTATTGATTGATACATTTGCTAGTCCTGTAGCGACTGGAACTTTGACTACCTCATATCCTGCCTCATAGTAAATGTTTCCACACTCAAAACACATGAGTTCTTTGTCTCTGCCCATAACAGCTTTTGTTAGTGCTAGTATGTCCAAGGTTATACCTTTTGGATTCTTCTGTCGAGCAGCTACCACTTCCTATTTCAAGGTCTTTAACTCTGCTTTGAGGTCATTATTTTCTATTATTAGTGTAGCGATCCTGGAATTTTCTGTATTCTTTATCTTTTTCTCTATTTGGGCAAATAATTGGGCAAGTGGCACATCCTTAGCATGTTGTGGAGTTGGTTCTTGTGTAATAGTTGTGGCTATCAGGAATGGTTCTTGTGTAACAGTTGTGGCTGTCAGGAATGGTTCTTGTGGAGCAGTCTCGACATGGACAGTTGGTTCTAATATTACTGGCTCTAGTGTGACAATCTTCTATGGAGCAGTTGGTTCTTGTGTAATAGTTGTATCTGTCAGGACTGGTTCTTGTGGATCAGTCTCGACATGGACAGTTGATTCTTGTGGAACTATCTCTACATCAACCATAGGGAATAGTGGACGAAGAATAGGAATGACCTACTCCATATCTTGTCTTCCAATTGCAGCTTCGGCAGACCTAGTGGACCTGGTTTTTCTCCTGGGTAAAGTAGAAATGAAAGTAGTGGTTTTCTTCTTCATTGCTGGAGGAGGAACAGGGTGTTCTTCCTCAAGCACACAAGGATGATATTCTAATATATTGGGGTCTGCAATGATCTGGATATCGTCAACGAACATAGAATGCGCAGAATCATCAGGCAGCACCGATGATTCTGTTGCGAATTGAGTACATTCATTTTGAAAGGAGAAGATAGTTTTCTGCAGTTCTGGGCATAAAGTAATTCTCTGTCGTAGTAGCCAGAGGGTTCTGATTTGATGTTTATCCAATTTGATCAATGGATCTCCAAGGTTTTCCTTTAAATGGGCGTTTCCTTTTCTGCGAAGATGCACAGGTAATGATAGTAGGTGCTTGATCGACTGTAGAAGTAATAGGAGAATCCTATGTGATTGTAGCAGCAATAGGAGGGGTCTATGTGATAGTTGGTACCACAGCAGAGGGTGTAAGCGGTCTTGATGTTATAGTGGACCGTGTTATCCTTGTTCGCTTTTTAGCTGATGTAGAGGTAAGAGCAGGGGTTTTCTTGTCAGAGGCAGGGGGTAAGATTTCAATAATCGGTGTATCAGTGAAGTGTTGTGATTATGGTTGAGCGGTTGGCTCTTCATCTGTTTGTTTGTCCACAGCTACAGGATTTTGTAATGCAAAGTCATCGAGGCTTGTCTATCTGGTGCCAGGATGGCTTTGGGTTATACAGTTGCTTTTCTGAGTCATCTTACGAACAACGACAGTAGGGATTTGAACTGTTGTTGCAGCCGAGGGTAGAGGCTCTAGAAGAGGTACATGGGTTTCATTGTCAAGGACTGGTACAATTCTTTCTGGATTTACAGACTTTAGTTGGAAATGCCCATACCTCTGCGAATTAATAGGCCGATGAGTCTGTGATTAGAAACGTAGTTCTTAAGGCTCTTGGATTTTTTTACAAAACGGGCCATGTTATGCAATGAATGTAGGAGAAAGTAAGGAATGTTTATCAATTTCTGATGTCACAGATGTGATAATAAGATGAAATCATAAAAATAAACAACTTGGTATCGGACTTCGCAGGTAATGTACCTTTTTAGAAATTTTGTGACTTTCCCCCATGGCTTTGGTAAGGAATTGACATCTACACCTCTACCTTTGGTATGAACTCACTCATTGTTGACGCGGAACGCCTTATGTGCATCCAGGAGATGTGTTTTAAAGTTAAACCATCAGTCTCCTATTCTTGGCAACCCTATTATAGCAGCAATGCTTGCTTCTGTTACTGGAATCCTTACCCCATTCACCATTGAATACCCTTCAGTAATATTTTGACTAAACTCCAATACCTCGTCCTCGCTAAACTCTTTCAACTTCTTAAAATACGATATCCAGCCGGCCTAAAAATATATTTGGTAGGCCTATTGGATCATGTTTTCATTGATGCCAATGGTTTGATTGGTTGATGTCAGTTGATTGATGTCAAGTGATTGATTGATGTCAAAGGATTGATTGATTGATGATTGATGTAATATAATATGTATTGTCCTTGATGAGAATGCATAGATGAATATGGATCAATGAGTTGTCATTGATACATGATGAAGATGGATCGATGCGGTTTCATTGGTATATGATGCATTGTTGGAAAAATGTATAGATGACTCATTATTGTCTTATCATGATTGATAAGGTGCACAAATGGATGAACTCAAAAGTGGTCCCCTTATGGTGAAAGCCCTCACGGGAAGACGCTTTGCGGATTGAGTTATCCTAGAATAATGGTTGGAGGACCCATGCTCTCATTATTGTCTTATCATGATTGATAAGGTGCAAAAACGGATGAACTCCAAAGTGGTCCCCTTATGGTGAAAGCCCTCATGGGAAGATGCTTTGTGGATTGAGTTATCCTAGAAGAATGGTTGGAGAACCCATGCTTGTATGTGGAATAACGAGATGAAGATCAAGGAAATTGTTGGTGAAACTATCCTAGATGGATAGTGCTTGTCATGCTATTTCTGGTGGTATGTGGAATGTCACATAACTCCTCATGGTTTGAGAGTTATGGCCTTATGAAGATGAAGGACCCCCACATGAAGGCTTGAAGCCCCCAAGTTCAAAGAAGTCAAAGTGACCTAAAAGAAGAAATGATAAAATAAGGTGACAAAATCAAGAAGGAATATTTATGGAAAGTGGTTAACCCTAAAAATAAGGAAAACGGGTTAAGTGACCTAGAAATGGGTTAGTATTATTTAAATGATAAATTAAAGTGACAAATTAAAGGTGGATTATTTAAATAATCAAAAGAAGTGACAAAATCAAGAAATGATAAAGTAAGGTGACAAAATCAAGAAGGAATATTTATGGAAAGTGGTTAACCCTAAAAATAAGGAAAATAGGTTAAGTGACCTAGAAATGAGTTAATATTAT
>JASDQU010185768.1:1713-20810 GCA_032191745.1 Picea mariana | reverse complement strand
TAGATTGAGAGTTTATCGCACGACCAAGAGATTGTTTCAATCTCTTAGTTGTGACCTTTTTGTATATTAATCCAACCTTTTGACCAATATATTTTTATTTATGTATCAAACTCTTGATTGAGATGTGACTCATGGTTGAGAGTTTACAAAAAATATGAAATGAGACACGACTCTTGACCGAGAGTCATGTATCATATATTTATTTATCATGATTTTTCAGAATGTGCGATACATATTCATGGTTTGAACCTATAATATATGATGAAGGGGGAGAGTGGCAACGAAAAGAAGATGTAAAGCAAGAAAAACCAATGATTGTGGAAGTAGATTCATTAGAATATGACATCTCTCCTCTTCCCATGAACACTAACAACAACTCAAGTTTCATCTTCAAGAACTTCTTCATCAAGTTCATGTGCAATCCCAACATCAAGTCCAAGTCCTCCAAGAAAGGTAAAGAGCATCAAAGAAATTCATCTAAAAACTAATGATAGACATGCTATTGTTAATTTTTCTCTAGTTTCTCAAGTTCAATTTGAACAAGTCTTATGAAGATACAATGAAGCATGTGATTTGGCATGAAGCAATAAACACTAAAATTGATTTAATAGAAATAAATGGAACATAGGAACCAATTGATTTCCCTCGAGGAAATGATTTCATAAGAGTAAAATAATCTACACAATGAAGCACAAGGTAGATGGAACTATGGAAAGGCACAAGGTAAGGTTGGTAGAAAAAGGTTATTTGCAACTAAGTATAGGTTACAATGAAAGTTTTTCTCTCATAGAAATATTAAATACTATAAAGATTATTTTGGTATTGACAACTTAGTTTATGGAAACTTTCTAGTTAAATGTCAAATCATCATTTTTGAATGGTGTCTTGGATGATGAGGTGTTTGTGGAGAAATGCCTATGTTATGAAATTGCAAGTCCAAAACATAAGGTTTACAAGTCAAGAACAAGGATTTATTTGGACTTAAGTAAGCTCCAAGAGCATTGTATGGAAGAATGGATTCAAGTTCCTTCATAAAAATGGATTTCGTAGAAGTGCAAGTGAGTCAAGTCTCTATGTGAAGTCCATGAGTACAAATGAGTTTTTGATTGTATGTTTATATGTGGATGGCTTCGTTTATAGTGGAAATAGTGAGTTGTAGATGGATGAGTTTAGAATTGCAATGAATAAGTTACATGGATAGTGATTGGGCATAGTCTATTGATGATTGTAAAATTGCTTTGGGATATTCTTTCATCATTGGAGTTGGTGTTAATTTATACTTATTCACGGATTTGCTCTTGATGTCCAATTTTTATCTTGAAACCTTACCTTTACTTTGATTGAAAATGCCCAAGGCACTAAAGTCTTTCCAACATGTAGCTCTTCCTCATAAAGTCTATAGAGGTATACATATCCTACTCTCTTTGAATTTGAACTTTTAATCTACTAAAAAGAAACACATGTTCCTAACCATTAGGCTTACTCAATGTATTAAAAATATTAAAAGAATATGATAATTATTTTGAATAATAATAATAATTTAAAAAAATATATATAATATGTGTGGATGTAAAAAATGTGATTTTGTGTGATATATTAATAGTTTTGAGGACGACTGACATTAACATCTAGATTTATATAGCTGTTTCTGCCATTCGTTCACAGATGAGAATGGGAAGAACGCTCAATTTTATGGAAGGCGGTCTCATGGTGCCCATTGTCTATATTTCCGTTGCTGTAATTACCCTGGTCGCAATATTTCGTTACACTAAATTACTATTTTTTGACAAGGGGAAGCATACTCTGTGCACGCCTCCAGGGCCTACTGCGTGGACAATTATTGGACACCTTCATTTGCTGGATGCGAACCGACCTCTTCACCTGACGCTTAACCATCTGGCTCGGACCTATGGCGGCATCATGCTCCTCAAATTCGGCTTTCGCAAGGTCTTGGTAGTGAGCTCATGGGAGCTAGCCAGGGAGTGTCTCACCACCCACGACATGAACTTCGCCTCCAGGCCACGGTTTGCGGGAGCCGAGCATTTGGGCTACGATTGTAAGCTGCTCGGCCTTGATCCATATGATCGCCGGTGTCAAAAACTGCGCAGGATCTGCACGTTGCAGCTTCTATCTCCTTCCAGGGTGGAGGCTTCCAGGAATATTCGAACAGAGGAGATATCAAAGTTAGTGCGTGGCCTGTTCGAGAGGTGCACGCAGATGGGAATTAAAGATCGCGGGGCTTCGGCTGTTGTCGACGTGAGATGGATGGTAGTGGAGTTCATATTTGATATTATGGTGAGATTAATCCTTACTCACAAAAGCTACCTGGGCAGCGTGGAAGAGGTGGAAGAATTTAAGGAGATAATTACTGTCACCACTAGCGAGCTGCTTGGGGCATTTAATTTGGGGGATTATATTCCGTTCCTCAGATGGCTGGATCTCCAGGGCTGCGAGCGGGCAATGAAGAAATTAAACAGACGGAGGGATAAGTTTTTGCAGAGAGCGATAGATAACAGCCGCCTTTGTATCAAGGAGGAGAATGATGAGAGTCTGATAGATGTGCTCATACATTTAGTGGACAAAGCCGAAGATTTTTTCAGCGACGAAGCCATTGTCAAGGCCACCGCTATAGTCAGTCCCCTTTCAATACTAGGGCACTTTTAGCCCTCTCATGATATGGGGGCCTGTTTTAATTTTGTCAAATTGGGAAAGTTGTTAGGAAGTCTGTAACTGAGATGTCTTTTATTTTGCAGAGCATCATAATCGGAGCAACGGATACCTACGCCAACACAACGGAATGGGCAATGGCAACGCTGCTGCAACGCCCGGAAGTGCTGAAAAGGGCACAGGAAGAGCTGGACGTCGTAGTTGGAAGCGAGCGCGTGTTAGAGGAATCGGATCTCCCGAACTTGAAGTATTTGGAGGCGATCGTGAAAGAGACTCTTCGTCTTTATCCAGCGGCGCCTCTGCTCCTTCCTCACATGGCAGCGGCGCCGTGCACTGTAGGAGGGTATTATGTGCCGGCGGGCACAGAGCTTTTGTTGAACGCGTGGGGTATACACAGAGACCCAGCTGTGTGGGAACGTCCCCTGGAATTCGAACCGGAAAGGTTTCTCAACAGTTCCAGCCCAGACTTGAATGGGCATGATTTCAAATATATACCGTTTGGTTATGGGAGAAGGGCCTGCCCGGGCATGTGGGTAGCACTGCGCATGCTTCTGCTTACTGTGGGGAGACTGTTGCAGAGTTTCGATTGGAGCATTCCAGACGGAATTGAAGGAGTTGATATGAATGAAGGGCGTGCTCTTACGCTGCATAAARCAGTTCCATTGGAGGCGGCGATCAAGCCGCGGCTTCCTCRACATCTTTATTGAGTCATCACCTGATCTGTAATTGAGCAACAGAGATAATCGCTTCATACAGTACGGTGTTCTCACATCTTTAAATTGGATCTTCCGGGTTAGATACTATTTGGACTCACCGTCCAGAGTTTTATTGTTAGTCTGTATAATTGTGCTGACGAGGCACTAKATAAGAAAATGTATGCCATGCAAAGTGTATTTTAGATATGCAAGTATGATTGAAAATTGTAAAATTATGAATACAATCGGCAGCAAAAAAATTGTATGGATCTCGAATTGCGTGATGGGATCTTTTTACTTATTTGTCTCATACGGACTTTTTATCAAAGTCAAATCTAAAAGATATCAAAGTCTCCAATCAGCAATAGTGATCAATATATTTATTCAACTTTTTCATGATTACAATTTCAAAAAGGAGTGATCAATATATTTATACAACTTTTTCATGATTACAAGTTGAAAAAGGAGTTGTAATTAAGTTCACACTATAAACATTTAAAAAAAAAAAAAAATTATCCTTCCAATTATTTAACAAATAATTTTATAAATTATTTATATATTTTGATTTTTTTTATATAAACTATTATACTTTATACATTATTTATACATTTCAAGAAATAAATCTAAATAAAATATTATTATTTCAATTATTTAATAAATAATTATAAACAAAAAAAATTTGAAATTTCAATAAAAGATAATAATAAATATGTAACTTCAAATTTAATCTATCTAAATAAAATATTATTATTTCAATTATTTAATAAATAATTATAAATAGAAAATTTGAATTTCAATAAAAACAATAATAAATATGTAACTTCAAATTTAATCCTTTTAGGTGTTATATATACATTAATATAATAATAATTCATAATCATTATGAAATTAACAAACACTTTGAAATTTCCTCGGATGGGGTGACACATGGACTACATGTGTCATTGAATGGGGCGAATACGAGGGTAGTTAAAGCTCCTCGTCGTCACCCTCCTCCTTTGTCCAGTTGTGATGGTTAGTTTACATGAGCGCCAAGGTTTAGTGCGTTGGGCCTTAATAGAGAGCTAGAATTGGTTCCTCGACATCAGTACGAAATCGGTAATCGCCATTACTCCTGCACTAATGGCTACCAAAGGCATCAAATCCTCTGTCCTCTTGGTCTTTTTGTCCTGTGGGGGGTTCTATATCGGGCATTTGGGCGTTGTTCACAGTATCATTCTGCTTGTTCTACTCCACGCCCTGGCTCACACCACTGGTGATCTTGTCCGCTTTGTGCCCGACTCAGCCATGCCTCGGGAGAGAGGTAAGCCTCGGTGAGGGCCAACCTATTATAGTTGGTTTGGTAGATAGAAATGCCCGAGACTAGCCTCTCTAGCTCTCATCCCAGGAGACTGCTCGGACTACCCGGGTTCTTCTGGTCAAAATTGGTTTGAAGAGGCTTAATGAGAGCCTCGTCCTTCAAGCACAGAGGGTCTCCATGGAGGGTGCTCGGTGGAAGAAGAAATCTCTCCCAATTGGGAGGAAATTTTTCCTTTCTTGCCGTCAACCACCTTGGAGCACCGGCTCGCCACCTGCACCACCACCCCTTTCCAAGAACCAGCCGAGACCGACTGCATTGTGGAAGATGAATTCGTGCTTCCGAAGAAACACTCGGGATAGAATTCGGTTGCCACTATGGAAGAGGACCTTGCCACAGATTCCGCCGCTGCAAATGACTCTGTCATTGCTACCATGAATGAAGACCCTGATGATGAAAAAACTCATGATGATGAAGCTAATGAACAGGCTCACCCATCACCCAACTCTTGCAGACTTACAGAAGACCACTTGGTCTTGATCTTCGAGATGCACAAGGATTTGGTAGAGCAACAACACCGCCATAGCATCTTCAACAAGTGTTTGGACATCCTATATGACTCCCTATCAAGCGATCCTGAGAAGAGTCGATGCTTGACTTGCTGCCAACCTTTCGTCTTCTGACTTCGCCAAGATGAACGCCCGGGTTAGCCCCATGTCTAGTGCTTTCACAGGTTTTTTCTCTGGTTTAATTGCTAAGTTTTTGCAAGAGATCCCGCTATAGCCAAGAAGATAGGGACACTAGACTAAAGAGAGAGCCTCTGGTTTGGCCCAGGCAACAACAACAAATCTAGCAATTAAGCTTAGAACTGATAAATTCACTTTCCTGTCATAAGTCACCCCCAAAAGTAAGTGTTCTCGATTGTTAGATTCCCCGTATTTGGAACAACAATCCATTTTCCCTATATAGGGGTAGTTCAAATCTGTGAGATTTTCAGATTTCCTGTGTTTTTGACAGCTTTTCATTTTTTCCAATTTATTAAATACGTAATAATTCAATCCATTCTTGAAAGGGGCATGATGACGTCAAGTCATCCTCACCTTCCTCTGGCTTATCACTGACAGTCTATTCATGGTTCCAAACTCAGGCAACTAAACACAAGGTTATCCCTTCACGTAAGTGCTTGGCTTCGTTACCTCACTCTTTCTATATGATAGAAGAAATACATCTTTCTATTCCCAGAGAGAAGCTTTCTCTCCTTCCCCTTCCCCTGCGCCTATCGGCTTGGCTTTTTGCACACCAAAGACTTTGGTTCTAGTTCAATAGGTGGTCGGGGCACTTTGTCCACCGTCTGTTCTAGTTTCCACGCTTGTGGCAGAACAGGTGGCAAGTCCCCAAGTCTGTATGTCGACAATTGTCTCTGTTTCTTATGGTTTTGGAACAATGGACAATTGTCTTGTCCACGCGTTCTGGCTTCCACTGCAGTGGTAGAACATTTGACACGCTATAATGTACACTCAGACACGTGTGTTTTTTGCTAAAGCAAGGTGATACAATATTTTTATTTACAAAAAAAAAAAAAAAAACACATTCAAATTTCAATAAAAAGAAAGTGATAGCAAGTATACTCTTGTAACTTCATATTTAATATATTGATGTGTTATATATATATATATATATATATATTAATAATAATAATTAATAATTACTAAATCATGTTTTTTTTTTTAGGAATTTCAAAGTGTTAAAAATGACAATATAAAACTTTAGACACAATACATTTTTGTGACCACCCATATAAGAGAGGATGCACTCTATGGATCCATATGATGTATGAGCATGGAATCCTATATTCATATTTTGAGCATACCTCAATCCTACTTAACCATGGGAGTCATGTTCATTGTAGATCTCATTAGAAAAGAAATTGTAGTAGATTTTTAAGCCTTTTTTGAATGGTGATAATACTATCAAAATACTATAAAAGAAATGAAGAGACCTTACTTGCATTATAGTCCTCTAGGAACATGATAATTTAGTATGAGTGCATCTATTGATGATATTGATTGTTCTCTTTATCTCTCAAACCATGTGAAAATGCATGAAAGAGTGGGATGTTAGAACATAATCCCTAATGCATAAGTTTGATGATAATAAAAATTATGCTACCTTCTCTCTAGATTTCCTAAGAATCCCACTAGCTTTCATCTGGATTGGATCATTATATTATTTGTCATCTATCTTGATACTTTCATAATGGAAAAAATTGAAAGAAATAACTTTCAGGGTCATTTTAATGGTTGGTCTTTGTTTGGAAAATTGGGGTTTGAAACCTTCTAGAGCCATTTTGAGGCATTGAACGACATTTGTATTGGGTCAAAACTTTCTCAGCTTTAGTTATGACCCCTTGATGTTATTCTACACATCGAGACCTTTCCAACTATGAAAAAATCGTGTCAATTCCATCTCGTATGCAAAATTTATGCCTCCCACAAGTTGACATACCATGTTGACCACCATGCTACAAGTGGATGCCATGTCATCCCCCATTACTCACGCATATGAGGCTAGCCACGTATGAAATTTCAATAAGATTTTAGAAAGTCCAAAACCTTATCATAATTGAGGGTTGAAGAAGTGAAAACCCTATCCCTAGATGGTTGTCAGGTGATGTTAAATAACGAGCCACTAGGAGGAGAAGGGGTTTCATTCTTGAGCATTGTATTTGTTCCATAGTTGACTAGAGCACCTGAGAGTGGTATTTTGAGAGCATAACAAAGGAGGAGATATTTTGTAGCATCCATACATGTCACAGTGTCAATTGAAACTTCACAGAGAGTGCCTCCTTCTTTGTACTTGCATTTGAAGAAAAAAGAGGAGAGTGACCTCACCTTCTAGTTGAGTTTTCTCCCATATTGGGTTTTCTAGTTTATATCTTGTGTTTATTCGTGGATGGTGTGTGATTATTTATTTACGTTTTCTATTTTTCACATTTCATCTATTTCATACATTTTAAGTAGAAAACCAGTAATTAAAGAATATGAGATCTAAAAGAAATTAACCTTCATAGTAAATATTTTAGTATTATATTAGATTTGTTGTGATGAATTGTCTAGTGGAATATCCATGATCGTTTACAGATCAAGCTTCAAAAATTTTGTTCCAAGCATTAATGTTACAAAGAATATGTCTCCTTGATCGTGGGCTTGGTATGAGTTAGGAGTAAAGAGAGCTATGGGGCATTCTCAAAATATTTGCAAAGTATCATCACACTGATCTCAATGTTGCTAGAAACAAGAAGAAGAAAATGAAAGAGTATGATGGATAAAGATGCATGGAATCAAGAAAAGGGGAATGATCATTTTGGAAAACAAGGGAGTGAGGATTTGATGCTATTATAAATTGAATGAAAAAAATCACAATTCTCATTGTTGTAATCCCAATTTTAAATTTTGTGATGTTGGCAATGTTCATATTTAAACTTAATCATGAATTTACAAGTTAGAAAAATTTACCAAGCTTAATAGAGTTTTAAATCTCATACATTATCATTAAATATTTTTATGTGAAACAAAGAAAAAATATGCATTATGTTTATGATGACCTGGACCAAACTAGTACAAGATTGGTGGATTGTTGTGAGATTTACATTTAATTCTTAGTTATGAGTTTTGTTCCCATTATCTATTGTATTAGTGGGGATGCCATGAATAACATACTAAATTGTTGAGAGGCTCACCAATATGCTAAAATAATAATCATATTACATATCTAATCTATAACCATGTCATGAATTTTAATAGGAAAATAGATAACATTATGAGTCCAATAAAATAACTATGAATCAACATGTTCGATACTAATAGTGAGATGAAATATGTGAACATGAAAAAATAGAGATGACCTAATTTCCTTGGGTTTGCTCAATGTCAATTGTTTTCTCTTCAAAATTTTTTTTTTTGTTTGTTAATTTGTGCGGAACCTGTTGGCTACGCGATTAACCTGTGGCTTGAGAAACCACGACTCAGGGGCATCTAAGCCGTCAAAATCACCCGGGGATCGCACCCGGCCTGGGGGCATCTAAGCCGTCAAAATCACCCGGGGATCGCACCCGGCCTGAGCCACACCAACCCTTAACATGGTTGGATTTTTTGTCCCTGCAGGTTTCGAACCGGTGACTTTAACATCACGGAGTGGCTTAACAACACACTCCATCACTGACTGTCCTACACCTCGGGGACGTTTTCTCTTCAAAATTGACGTTATGTCTCATTTGCAATTAATCTTACTAACATGCTCTCAATGTCATTACAATTTACATCCATAACCTAAGACTAATTGTTTTGTTTTATTACATAGCCAAGAGTGGAGGCAAATATAACAAAGGAAATGACATTATGACAAGTGTAAAAGGAAAATAAATGCGGTGCCAACTCCCACATTGACAAGAATCAATAATGCTCATAACACATGAATTCGAGTGGAGATTCACAAACACAAGTTCTCTAAGATTATTTGATGTAGAAGCAAACCCCCCCCCAAACCAAATCCGAAATCTTGAAGTTTCCCGAAGGAAAACGTGGCCGTGTGGACTTGATTTCCTCAAAATTTATGTAAAACGATAGAATTGCTGTGAATTTGTTGGATATCCTAGTTTTCAAGGATTTTGAGAAATATTAGAGATCAGATATGATCCTTATTGTGTTCATTGTTATAAATTGTAGCCTTTAGGCGTTTGTAAGAGAGAGGCCGACACAATGTAAGATCAAGCCTAGGCCATAAAGGCCATAACATGTAATCTAGCTCGATCTGGTTAATGTAAAACGTGTATTTTGGTGTACTCTCGAGTGTTATGTCATGTTCAAACCTGTGTATGTGTTAAGCTACGAGATTTAATGAATGAGAGTGTGAATTTCAGATCCAATGTGCAGTGAGAGCTTGTTGCGGGTTTTTTGTAGGTTTAAATGGTGAGAGGATTTGTGTTACAATGAGGATGAAGATAAACCATTGATCACTGTAAGGATCAACAGTGATCCATTTCATAGATATGCTAGATGCACGGGGACAAGGACCCATCTAGCTGCCCATTCTCATGAAGATCGACAGATTGTGTCGCTCACCCATCAGACTTTGATGACAAGAGTTTGTGTATGTTCGAAGTCTTTCATCGAAGTCTTCCATCATATATCGAATCTGATGCCAACATTCCAAGAGAGGAATCCAACCTTCCATCGGAGTAGATATTCAAGAAATATCTATCGTCCATCGAAGATTAAAATCAATAGTGGATATTAATTAAGAGGCAATAGATAGATGGCTCTGGACAACAATGCATGGCACATTTCTGTCAGAGTATGAAGTCATCACAACAATGGTGTGGACAAGCTATAGGAGTGGTCATAGTTATTATATTCTGACCCATTAGAGTCCGGATGGTCGGAGCATGCATTGATACTCCAATAGAGAAATTCCACTGGCTGAGGACAAGAAATAGTTTGACAACCTAGCCCAAGACTCTAGCCTAGGTCATATGGTGATGGACGATAGACCTAGACGAGACGTGAAGTTCCTATGAACTTCATGAATATGGTCTTTTTAAGGTGGTGCGAGGCTATGGTGAGATGGAGAGTTAATTCAGGGTACGAGTGAACAAAATTGGAGAATTATTGCTGCCATGAACCTGTTCATTCGAGTTGTGAGCTAGATAACTTACAGATCTAAGGATCGAACCTATCAAGTTCATGGATCTTCGAGACCCCAGATTCTTCCTTCATCATTATTTGAGAAAATTTCATTAAGTAACACATAAAATAGTGCATACACCAATATGGTGGTATGATACTTCTCTAGGTGTAAGCTATGTGATGGATTTAATGTCTTGGAAGAGTAAACCATATCAAGGAATAGATAAGAGCTAACTACAATAAAGATTATTTTAGTCTTTAGATAACAAAGAAAAGTATTGTGTGATGAACCAATGTTCATTGATCAACCAAGCATTCGAAGTGAGGAAATTTATGCTTTATTAAAAATCTAACCTTTGACATTTTATGATATTTATTATCCTTCATAAATAATGAGTGATTTTAAAAAATCTCATTTTTTAAGAGAGTTTTTTGAATTACCCTTCTATAACGGGTTTGAATCCTTTGGAAGGACTAAAAAGGATTACATTTTGATCACTGATCCAGAGTACTATATCTAAAACCAATAATGTGAAGAGTCAAAAATCAAAATATGATTATAGAAATTGTTCTAACACATTGTGCATTTGAATTTTACGCATGATCATGTAAATTGCACTGGAATGAATAAAAAACATGTAATCGTGGAGTTGGCACTCAATTCACGAGCCTGGGACTACTCAAATAATTGGGTAGAAAGAAGTTCTATGGAATGGTCTTTGCAAACCTCGAATTGCAGCTTGAGTAGTGTATGAAAATGTGGTTGAGACATATTTTATATGTCATACCTCATCACTTGTATAATGATAAATTATTTTTGCAGGAAAGAACTAAATTATTTTTTGCAGGAAAGAACTAAATTATTTTTTCGAGGATGATCTGTAGTTCTTGCCAATAATAATTGGTAGAATTAATTTGAAAGACATTCAACAAAAAATGTTGTTGCTTGCTTATTAGTCCCTGTCGTAGGCGTAGAGGGACTATAGCAATCGATAATTCGTTGACTTCATATTAGTGCATAATATCTATTGTTGGAGATAGGGAACTAAAACCATTGATTTTTATATAATAAAACGTACCATATATGTAATGGTTTGATTGTAACAGATTGGAGGTCTTATTGTCGGCTTCGCTATTCCCAATGTTTTATATGGTAACATATCCGAACTTTTTGATCGTATACAGTCTTTTTGAATCATATATTTTTCCTATGTATTGCTTGAAGGTGGATTAATGCTAGCATTAGTTCGAATGTTTGTCTTAGCATTTTCTGCTAGCTAAATTTATCCCAATGTTTGATATGCTAGCATATCCAAACTTTGTCCTTCGAATACATACTCTAGCATATTACTATGTGTGATTTTTTCTTTATTATTGCATGCTTCAAGAGTCTTTGTCATTGTTGCATACGTAAACAGGCCTACCACACTGCAGGATTTCTTAAATGTTTGCACAGGACGACACTCTTCGACAGTTCTGATAGTCTTAGGTGTTTACCTAACAAGTCTCGCAACCTTAAATGTTTATTGTATAGTTTCATTCCATGTTTTTTGATGGTGTTGTTTATAGTGAAATTGTGCAAAATTGTTCCCCACCGACATCACTGGTTCAATGGTTGATGCTTGTTCTTTGGTTCATTCCGAGCTTCTTGTTCTTGTTTGATTCAACTTTTCAAAGTTGAGGTCCTGTAGTTTCAGTTGCTTGTTCACTGGTTTGTTGTTCTTCAACTTTGCAAGTTGTTGGGCCTGTTGTTGCGGTTTGCAAGTTTCTTGGTTGAGATCTTGTCATCCCTCTTTGACGGGTAAGTTTCCATGCCATCATTTCGTTGGTGTTACTTTTTTTTCTACTTAGTGTTTTTCACCTTCCAGATAAGATTTTTCTATGGCAGGAGTCCCTGCCTCGAAATTCTGTTGCAGGACATCTTTCTGTGTGCTCTTATTTTCTGTTCCTAGAAACCATGCGTCTTCATATGCCAACTGCCACATCCTACATATTGTGCCATAGCTATTTCAAAATTTTCAATGCAAAGGGGTTTAGAAAATGAATCCAACATTGTCACAAGGGGGAACCATCCACCTGGATGTAGAGGCAGGAAATGGTTTTATTCTCTGGGTCAAAAAACTGCATCCACCTTTTGCCTTTTTCCYGTCCTTTCTATTTTGCAGAACTTTTTCTTCTTCTGAGAAGCTTGTAGGATGCACACCATGAATAGGTTCAAATCAGTCTTTGTGCTCAACAAATTTATAGTCTTATTTATTTGCGTTGTTTCTTCTGTTTGGTTCACTTTTCAGTGTAGGTTTGTTTTCTTGTCATCTGTTGTGGCGACTAGGGGGAATTGAATTTGACAAGAAGAAGGTTGAAGGATACATACCGTGATTCGTACATAGTTCCATGCTTGTAGTTTTCTATTTTTATTTTTTTCTTGTTTTCTTTTGTTTTYGTTTTATTCTTTTTTTCCTCTTCTCTCTGATTTCATACAAACTGAAAGTAGCTAAGAAACAACTTCAAAATAACAGTTTGAAAGATGAAACAAGTAATATATGTTGACTCATATGAACTATATACGCAGTCCATTATATATGACAACATTGACGAGRTGTTRCATAGCAATGGGATTTTTAGATTGGATGCATTCTCGTATACTGTAGGGGATTGCCTTTTCGATGCATTTCAGGTTCTAYTGCATTTCGTTATTCCTTGAAYGACCTGTGCAATGGATTGATAGATTATTTCTTGGGTTGTTTAAAAAATGGTGATGCTGAGGCATTGGAGTCGTATGAATACGAACTGGAATCTGATTTTCTTCGGCAGTTGCATGGAATACATGATGTCGCTTCGTATTTTTCAAAGATGCGGTTTTCTGCATCTCAAATTCCTCCTGCACATGAGAGGGGGCTTTGGGGAGATACATTTTGTATACGGTGGGTGTATAATTGGCTCAATATATCAATTGGAATATAGTCATTGACAAGAAATACAAGATATCTACTATTCAATAAAACTACATCTAACAATCCATAATGCATCTTGTTCCATGATGCCAATGTTGTCAGTGGTCATTATGAGCCACTATTGTACAGAAAAATGTCCACATGAAATCTTGGGGGACCTCATATTTACTTGTCCCTCATTTGTAAAGACCTTGAATCATAGTGGAAACGGATTATGCATCGCATAGACTGCCATGGTTTGCAGCTAGCGACAACTGTTGTATCTAGATGTGGAGATAGTCTGTTCGATGCAATTTGTTGTTTCGTAGAAATAGAGTTCAATGTGAAGTCGTTGCGGCTTTACACTGTACAGTCCTTTTGCAATGCAATTATAGGCGGCAACCAACATGCTTTTAGCTGCTTGCATCAACACCTTTCACCATATCTCCTAGAAAATGTGTCGGCAATTGCAAGTTGGAAGGAATACCTTGTAAACATGGCGCTGCCATATTAAAAAGGAAATGTGGAGGGTTGCAGATTCTGGTTACAATGGCTATCTATCATATTCAGAGTAAATATCCAGGTCTGGTCGGCCCTTCCAGATGGCACTATCCATTCTTGGTCTATTGATTCGAATTACGATCGAACAATTGACATCCTCTCGTTGAAAAAAGATATGACACATATCCATTATCAACCTTTTCTTGGACATATCACCGGTTCGGGGTTCAATGTCCATGCCACCCATATCGCATCAAATCTACATACGCGTGGCATGCTGTTTAATGAGAATGAAACTCCTCCTAGCTGCCATAAGGCCATACAGGGCTTAAACAAAAAATGTATACTAAGTTATCAAAACTTGAAAAAAATCATGCGTGAAATTCCTCCCAGTTGTGATGAGGCCATACAAGGATTAAACAAAAAACGTAGATTAAGTTATCACAACTTGAAAAAAATCATGCGTGGAATTCATCCTAGTTGTGATGAGGCCATACAGGGCTTAAACAAAAAACATAGACTAAGTTACCACAACCTGGAAAAGTTCATACGTAAGAGAGAAAAAAACATTGGTGGTATAGGAACTACTGACGTTCCAGTTTCCAGTGTCAATGCCATCCAAACCACATCGAATGTGCATAAGTGTCGCATGTTATTTAATCATAGTGAAATTCATCCCAACTGCCATCAGGTCAACATGCCCTTGAACAAAAAACGTACACTAAGCTACCGAAACTTGAAAAAGGTCATGAGCAAGAGAAAAAAATACATTGCTACGCTTCCTTTTAKAGAGAAACTGACATATCACAATCTAAAAAAATTTGTTCGTGCACAAGAAAACATAGACATGTACGGTCGCATATCCCACAATGGTCATGCAACTGTCCSAGAGGAAAAAATCACATTTCGTGGGCTAGAAGCAACATCATGCACTGCTTCCAATGAAAACCAACAAACAGTTTCTACCCATGCTTCCTTGAGAAACAAAGATGCAAGATAGACCTACATGAAACAAATCAAAGACACTCCTTCCATTGCATGTGCAATTTGCGATCAATTGAATTTCACAAAAAACAGTAAGTCTTTCACGCCTGATTTGGAAGCAGAATACCTTCGCTTGACAAAACATGATAAAACATTTTCCAGCAGAAAAATTTGTCTTCCATGCAAATGGTCGCTTGAAAATGGAAAACTGTCACAATTTTCAACCCCTAACCAAATAAGATGTAATACACCACTACCATATGCAAGTTCACTTATGGAACTTGAAGAGAGACATGTGTCTCTACGAATTGCATTTGCACAAATTAGGCCCTGGGGATATAAACAACCCCAGATGGGCTTAACATGATCAATTATTAATGTGTCTATTTAGTGATACACTGACAATTGTTGTGGCTCTCAAAAGATGCTTGCAATAAAAAAATGTGTATCAGACAGGCAAAGTGCATCTGCATGCTGTTATGAAAGCATTAAAGGAATTATGTTCCAAGTCCCTGTACAAAGCACATAACATTTGTATAAATGAGAACTGGAACAATATTCTTGGAGAAGAGGATGACAACTCTATAGAGAATCTAAAAAATTCTAGTGAATTTGATACAAGTAATGAATCGGAGAATGAAACACCTGCTAAGACATTGGTGCATGGATTCACTAATTCACAACACACTTCTATGGATATCCACGTGCCGCTAACATTACGAACGATTAAGTTATCATAAAACAATTCGATGGGAGTTGCTACATTCAAGCGGTGACTTCTCTTGTCACATAACAAATTTGTTTTTCAAAATAATGCGCATAATAATAGAGAAAGTTCTTTCTTGCATGTGGGTCCGAATAAGAAAAGGCCAGTTATAAGGAAGAAAGTTGTTGGCCAAGGATATCAAGTACAAAGTAAACCTAGAGAAAATTTTGAAATCTGATATTGGATACATAGATTTCAAAAATATTTGCATCTCTCCTAACTATTTGCAACAAAACAAGAAAACTATTTTTGCAATGATTCGGCAATTGGGCCCGCCAACATTTTTCATCACATTTACAAGTGTAGAGAATTGTTGGGATCCATTGGTGGTTGTCGTATCTGACTTTCATAGGAACAGGAAACATAAAAAACAAACCAATACACTGGAAACTAATGACATTGACTACCTCATAAGAAAAGACCCAGTGACATGTACTCGCTATTATAGACATAGAATAAATGCTTTGAGACAATCGATATGCCATGATAAAACATTTTTTGAAAAAATATCAGACTACTTTTTTGTGACTGAATTCCATAATAGGGGGAATGAACATGACCACACACTGTTGTGGATAGAGGGTGCACCAGTCTATGGAGCTGACAACAATTCACAGATCGAGCAATTTGTGGACAAATACATAACATGCAACAAAGATCATTTGGATCCAGAAATCGCCAAATTTCATAGACATTATCATACAAGAAGTTGTAGAAAACGAAAAAACTCGCATTGCAGATACAACTTTCCCATGCCGCCAATGAGAGAAACAAGAATCATAGAGCCACTTAGTTCAGAGGACAATGTTGTTGCTGAGAAGTCTAAATCCTTGTTCGCATTTCTAGAACAAGGAGAGTTTGACGAGTTGATGAGCTTCGATGACTTTCTGACAGAGCTAAATCTATCAAAAGATGAGTACATCCAAGCCATACAATGTACGCTTAAACAACCAACAATTTTCCTTAAACGAAAAATTTCCCATATTTGGAACAATAGTTTCTCCAAGGACATGCCAGTTATGTGGAATGCAAATACAGATGCATAGTACGTCCTAAATGCATATGCTGCATCATCATACTGTACCTCGTATATGACAAAGATTGACAAATCTATGACAAGTGCATTTAGAAGAATACGCAAAGAACATGAAATAAGTCATATTGATGCCATACAAATGATATGTACGCTTGGAAATACATTTCTTAATCTTCAAAAAATATCTTCTCAACTAGAAATCCACATTGTACTTTCCCTGCCCCTCAATTGTAGTTCAAGAAAATGTGTCTTCATAAACACATCTCTACTTGAGAAATGCACATTTGTGCTTAAACCACCGGTTTTGCTAGAACAAGATCTTGACAATTCAGAGGACGTGCTGTGTCTCTCTATTATTAATTATTACCTCCAATGTCCATATCCTATTAGACATATCTACTTAGCAAAATTCGTATCGCATTACACAAAAAATGGTGCGCCCATATCAAAAAGAAAAAAAACATCTGTGATACGGTTTTTCAAATACAATAAACATTCTGACTATGAAAACTATTGTAGATAAAAAATGTTGCTATACGTTCCGTTCGATGAAAACGAAGAGACATCAAAACATAACTTCTCTACATGGGAAGCTGCATATGTTGCCTCTGAGACTATAGTGCAAATCAATGAAGCTAGATTTACTTACAATGTTAATCCAACATGGGGTGATCTAGAAATTGCAGTTAATGAGCTAGAAAACCCTGACAATCTTGATGAGACATTCACAAACCGAAAAACAACCAGAACTCCCTACGAGTCCTATGACTTGCAAGCGGATTTGCCTCATCCTTGAGCAGGTGGTAGTGAAAAACATATCAATCTTGGTTTTCAAGTCACAAAAAATCCTTTCCTTATTGAAAATAATGAATACCACATAATAAGACGTCTATTGAATTGACAACAACAAACAATTCTAAAGGACATTGCACTTAAAAAATGCTTGAACATGGACACTCCTGTGCACTTGTTCCTTACAGGTGGAGCAAGAACATGCAAGACATTCACAATGAAAGCATTGTTCAAAATGCTTAAACGAATCTATGATCCAAAAAATTCCTCTGATCCTATGAAACGAAAGGGCCTAATAGTTGCATACACAAGAAAAGTTACATATAATGCAGGTGGAACAACAGTCCACTCTGCATTTTTAATGCCTTTTAACAAGTCACAATTTCTTCCACTTAGTAAGGAAATGTTAGATATGTTGTCTAAGCTTTATGACGAAATCCAACTTGTCTTTATAGATGAAGCATCTTTGATTGGGAGTTGCGTCTTGTATTCTATTGACAACTGATTAAGAATCATGAAACATGTGCACACAAAATACTTTGGAAAGATTGACATGATATTCTGTGGGGATCTTTACCAGGCACAACTGATCCAAGATTCTTTGATGTTTGAACAACCTATGGTTAGCATGAAAACAACAATGCATGACTTCTGGAGAGACAATATTAAATGCTTTGAATTGCATACTACAATGCGCCAGACAAATGAAAAATTTAGTGCAATTCTGAATAGAATGCGGACGAACAACCAAACATATGATGACTTGACATATATCAATTCGAGGTGCTTGTGACCTGCACCAACAGACCCAACATTCCCTTACCTGTTCTACACAAATAAGGATGTTACAATGCATAACATGAACATGTTATCGCTCATGCCTGGCGATGATATCATCATCACTTAAATTGACCTGGAAGAAGACAACCATGGAAATGTGGCACGTCATGAACATACCACCACTTTACCTTTGCAGCTTGTCCTAAAATTAGAAATGTTGGTTGAAATATATGCCTGCAACTATGATTCATAGGAGGGCTTGGTTAATGGTGCCTATGGAATACTCAAAGGCTATATGAAAACAGAAAAACTTGATGTCCTTTGGATTAAGTTCCATGAACCGCATATAGGCAAGAGACAAGCAAGCAAGTTGGCTTATCTATATAATTCAAACACTGCAAGCGATTGGACACCTATTTTGTGAATATCAAAGCCATTATCGACATCAAAAAAGACAGGTCGACTGAATATTCGAAAACAATTTCCATTTAAACTTGCATGTGCACGTACAGTCCATAGATCGCAAGGACTAACACTTGATAATGTTGCATTTCAGTCTGCTAGAATTTAGATACATGGACTTGTATACACAACATTGTCTTGTATACAGAAATATACACCAAACATATTGCAAATTTATATTTTTATGTTTCAAAGCATATCTGTATAGCTTGTTGCTAAAAAAAAAAAGAAGAAGAAGAAGACAAGAAACAAATTATCCAGCTTCTTAGTTTTCCCTGGTTTGTACACATACTTGTCTAGTCACCACACAATTGGTGTTACACGTGAATTATGAAATATACATCATACATATTGCAGAATCATATTTGTATGCTTCGAACCATATCTAACTATCTTGTTGCTGAAAATCGAGATATCCAACTTCTTATTTTCCCCTGGTTTGTAATTGCTTTTGGTCACAATTTTTTTTTTTGCAATATATATATATATATATATATATATAT
>JASDQU010185764.1:13984-24140 GCA_032191745.1 Picea mariana | reverse complement strand
GATTTGGTCAATCATGATTACTAGGATATTGATGTGTGCACCTTCCTACGATGATTTGGTCAATCTTGATCACTAGGGTACACATAATGTGCCTAATTTCATGGGATTCCTCAAGTAATAGGGTACATTTATGATATATATAAAAAAAAAAAACTTAAAGAGGCCTCACCACTCTATTTAAGAGTCTATTTCAAATGTGTTAAGGATCTTTCGATTGGGGATAAAGTTATGTTATGGAAATGTGGGTGGTTGCTTTGCACTTGCACATTGAAGACTAAAGAACCTTAATGAAGCCAAAGAGAAGATCAACACTCTAGAGTTCAAAGTTTGGGAGATCATCTACTCACGTGACAGGTTAACATATTGTATTTTAGTTCTCATTTGATTAATAAAACACCCTATGTTCTCCCCCACCCCCCCCCAAAAAGAAAGAAAAGAAAAAATCTACTGTTTGATTTACTGGATTCATGCTTATTGGTTTATATTTTCATGGAATGAATAATGTGTAGATCTTAAGGCTTTATATTCTTGCAAGTGCCTAGAAGCTAGGTTTTTACTATGTTCTAGATGTTCTAGAAGCAGAACAGATTTTGAGTTTGTTGCTTGTGTGCAAAACTATGGAGACTATTGATGGTTGGAAGGTTCCCCTCATCATCTTGCCACTTAAGCACAACGTGCAACTTCTCAAATGCTGGACTTCATTTGCTGTTCACCAGGTTACCAATCCACTTAGTGAGGCTAATTTGGACATCCTGTTGCTAGATTTTCCCTAAAACAATAATAACTCTAATTGAAATGCTACGAGGCAGTTTAAAAGACCACAATGCCGCGGATAAAGTTGGAGTATAATAGTGAAGGGGGTTTGAAGTGATGATGGAAAGCATTGACACCCACATGAATTGGGTGCAAGCAATGTGTGAGTTGTTGATGTTTGGAGGCCAGATTGCATTGTTTTATAGAATGTTGAAGCCATTTGCAGTTTTCCAAAGGCCAGAAGACAAGTAAAGCACTACAAGACCATGGGCTCTGCTTTCTTCAATGCACTTGTACCTTGGTTGTTCACTTGCCCCTGGTGTATATGCACTGGAAGTTGATATATTGATTGCTGCATCTATGAGCAGACATTACCAGCATAGCAGACACTCAACTTCACTCTTCAGAATTGGTTGGACCTCCATATTGCTTAAGCTGGAGGGCTAATCAGCTATCCTTGTAAAAAATAGAAGCCCTAAAAATTGTACAACACAAGAATGAAGAGGCTACTGCAATGATCTGGTACAATCTCTCCATAATTTTCCATGGTTAGACGTTTTTTAGTTTATATGCTTGTAAATGGTAGTTTTAGATTGCCATGCAGTTTCTAAGTGAGGCTTCAGCCTCTAAATTTGTATCTATATGTACTGCAGAGAAGTGACTATTGTATTGTTCACATTTAATTTCACAGTGAAATGTACATGCAATATTTCCATAATCAGTTTCTGAATTCTAGCAAAAACTTAGGAATTAACTTACACTGAGAAAATGAAATGGCAATTCTATATAGCAACAAATGAAACCACAAATATAAGGCATTGATTAATTAATTTTAAAAACATTACATACAAGTTAATTTGAGAAGTCGTGTTTAAGGTTTAATACAAAGAAAACTGTGTCATCACATATCTGTGCAAAAGTCTACTTGGCATGCAAAAGTCTATAGAAATTCTTCTTGACATTGTCAGTCTGCACTTGAAATTGAATAATGAATTTTATTTTTGTCTAAATTTATAATCGACAAGGGCGGTGCAATATTTTATGATTACACCTGTATTTTCTTTTATGATTCAAAAGGAAAGGATACATTGCATAATAGTGTGTTTCTTGTCATAGTAATAAAACCACAACCTCAATAAAGCGAAATTCATACTACAATTACATTCTCATAATACGGGTGTCAACAAACAAATGACCACAGAGCTCATTTGTATTAAACCAGTATGGCTAAAATTAATATGAAAGATATCTAAAATAATACACTGATTGTCGGGTTACAACAATAAGAAATATAACTGTATCCTTCCATTAGACATTCTTTGCTGTTGAAATACTATATGAAGAAGAAGCATTAGTCCAAGTCCCACGCTTGAACCTTCCTTTGTAGGGATATTCTGCAATATTATTATATTCCTCTCTGGGCTGTGTTCTTATTGATCCCCTGTATTATGATGCTGGATAAGTCTTTCTGGATCATCATAAGCCATGTAGGTGTTTATTGCTCTTCCGAGTGTGCATAACCTCCTTGTTTCTCTATAGAGCAGCCTCTACATAAGCTTATTGTGATCATGTTGATAAGGTATGCAACCCAGCATACTGAGTTTCTCTTTAGATGTACATGTAATCTTACAGCTGATGTATGGACCAATATGCAGCAGTATATCTGTCAGCACATTCTGCATCCCATGAAAAATCTTTCACCATTCCACCCTTGACCAGATTAGTCCAGCCTAGCGGATCATCCTTCTGTAGAACCATGGCAATCACAGAAGAATAACATAAACTAACTCAATAGGACTGCACAAATACACCATTTAGCCTAGCTCAACACAGCAACCTAGACATATTTCCATCATCTTTATGTACTGTCATTTAGGAATTCTCTACAAGTTTCGCTAAAAAAGGAATACAAAATGCAAAACATTCCAGCTTTGAACCAAATCCACTCAAGATAAAGATAGCCATAAAAGATCATGTATCCAAATCCTCTCCTGAAAATTACCATTCGATTAAGAACTTGAGTCCAGGATAATGCCTCATCAGAAAACTTGGTAGAGTGCAACGTAAAATTCATACTCTCTCCACTGCAAGTCATTGAATTTATTCAGTTGTCTGATAATGAATCTATAATATTTAATATTCAAATCTAGAATTTCATAAACTGGCGTGAAGTTCTGAATAAGTAGGTTGGTAACTGGAAAGGAATACCTCCTTGCTATAGGGACTGCACCATACTTCAATGCTTTGAGCTGCAAATGAAGGGATTCCATTATGGCACATGGAAATCAATAACAGGAAAATATAACGGGGATATTAGGAGTCAAGACTTTATTCTAAAACAGCATACAGATAGCACATTGTAGACACATACCGGCATTTGATTTGCCGGGTCGTGAAATGACGAACATAGAAGAATATCAGATCCAGCTATTAGTAAATGTAACATGCCTTCATCATGCTTGCCAATCACTCTGACATTTTCCTGCGACCAAAACAATAGCTCAAAACTCCAAGCAGTAAAAATAAGGAAATGATATAACATAGGGATTTGATATAAAAAGATCATAAGATCGAATCTAACAATCTTGTTATGCACTATAAGCCATATGCTGTTTGTTACTTATGCACAAATGCAGAATATTTCAACTAGTATATGCCTCCAGAATGTTTTAATGGAAATTCTCTTTGCCAAAAAATACAAGCACAAGAGTCAAACCCTAGCCAGTGATATTACTGATAATCATTAGTGCCAATGGTATAAGGACTTAATACTTGACTGTGACCAATGCGAACTATGTTCAGTGTAGGAGAGATATAGCCATACTATCCTCAACTGTATTAAAATTAATTGCACATAGATGAGACCATTTTACACCTAAGCCTTTATCCAACTAAACATGCAAACACGTATCTTCACCCATATCACAAATTTGATCAATATCATCCATAGAAAATATGCTGTGGGGGAAGCCAGATGGAACCTCTATTTCCTACAAATTTGGTTTGATTCTCATAAATTGTTTGTAATTGAAAGAATTTTTGGGCAAGCCACTAAACAAATACTTTTTAGTTTTAACATATATGAGACATAGTGTTTTTTTCCACATGGTTCATATGGATTATTTTTGTTCCATCAAATCCTTCCGTAGGGATTTGCACAAGTAATGATAGCATGAACACATGATGAATGTTACCCCACTCACCTAGGGGTAACTAGAGGAGATCATTCTCCATGATCATCCACATTGCACACAGTCATCCCAGAGATGTTGATCAGCACTCTCCACATGTAGCAGCCCCTCAGATGCCTCCCCACTCATCATTTGCTCAGCTCATTCACTTGATGGTTCATCCAATGATGGTGGTCCACTACACATGAGGTACATTAGTTATTGTTTCATATAAAGTGTTACATTTAATGCATTAGGAATTTAAGTGAGGATCATGGGTTGAAGTCAGATAATGGATCATGATGCTTGGAAGTTATGCTTTTTTCCTTGTTTCACCTTGGTGGCCATCATATGTTTCCTAGTCCAGTGTTGTCACTCTTGGGGAACAGGTGTACTACTAGAAGGCCTTCATAGGGGTAATGTACGGTGTACCATTCCCTTCCATATTTAACACATTCCATCTATTTTCCTTCCATTGTCCTATCTTTTGAAAATGGCTGTTACATGTCCACCAAAAAGGTCTGTGCCTTCATCCTCCTATGAGAAGGGGCTAGAATGCCCGAGGTTGATGTAGCTGGTAAGAAAGAATGTTAAGAGCATGTTATAAATTCAAAATGAAAAAGAAAAATGGGATGACAAATGACAAAATCAAAATCTAAAGTCAGCTTGAGCTCTAACCCCTTGCTATGAGGCAATTGCCCCAAGTCCTAATGCACCGAATACGTATCAAATTAAAAGGACTTAATTGAATCCCAATAAAAATAAATGCATGAACCTGAAAAGGGGACTTGCAAAGCAATAAATGAATATCAAAAGGCAAGAAGGGGGTCCGAGGAAAGGGTAACTCAAGCACGAAGCGCTCCCTCTACAAAGGCACTCATGGAGATGAACCCACACGTGTCCTTGCATGTCAATGACACCGTGACCATGAAGCAATCCCCATGCCATCTCATTCACTTATAGTAACACTCTGAAGGGTTTCTTAGGAACTACTCCTTTACTTGGGTACTGACACACCTAATAGGATCTTGTGATGGTCCTCCCATACCTAAACTTGGCAAATTGCATAAAGTCTTAAGCTAGTGTGAAGTTTGAAGAAGATACCTAATGTGAATTGCTTATGTGGCTCTTGTATTAGATTGTGGCTTACTTTGTATGATTCTAATGGCTCTTGTATCTTGTAATGGTTGGTCTTACTTGATTCTGTGAGCCTTTCTTATTGATGATGAACCCTCGGAGATGGTCCTCTTAGGGACGTTTTGAGGCTTGTACCTAGGATGTTGCACATTGTATGGAGAACATTAGGCTCTCAATGATGAGCGTTAGAATTCTTGATGACTTGGCATGCCTTGAGACATATTCCAACAACTCTTGGACCTTGGACGTTGCATTGATGAGCCCGGATGTTGCAGATACAATCTGTTGTGCCACTCAGAGAGAAAGAAGTCCATACACCTGGACGTTGCACCCTTTGAGGACATTAGGGTTTGGATTGATGCCATTTCCCTTGATGATGATGATGCACCTCCTTGGAGAGGTTATGGAGCCCTTATCCACCATGAAGTCACCTTAGGGGCTTGGGATGTTGCACACATGATGATGATGATGTCATGCTTGATTGAGATGTGACTTTTGCTTGAGCCGACCTAGCACATGGGTGATGAGTTGGCACATTGATGATGATGATATGTCACCATATTGATGAGGGGATGTGACCTTTTACGATGCTTTGCACCTTTTGGGGATGGATGTGACTTTTGGAGACTTCATGCCCCTTGATAAATGCCTAACCTGCAAATCAAATAAATAAAGAAAAAGGAAAATAAGGGGTTTGGAATGCAAAAAGCATCGAGGAAAGGGTAACTCAAGTGCCAAGCGCACCCTCTACAAAGGCACTCATGGAGGTGAGCCTGTACATTGTCTTGCATGTTAATGACCCCATACCCAAAAGGAAACCCCATAACCACCTCACATTCATTACGTATTTCTGATGGGTCCTTCTAGGAAATATCTCTCTACTTGGGTACTGGCACACCGAATAGGGTCTTTTGATGTTTGGAATGCAAAAAGCGTCAAGGAAAGGGTAACTCAAGTGCCAAGCACACCCTCTACAAAGGCACTCATGGAGGTGAGCCCATACATTGTCTTGCATGTTAATGAGCCCATGCCTATAAGTAAACCCCATAACCACCTCACATTCATTACGTATTTTTGATGGGTCCTTCTGGGAAATGTATCTCTACTTGGTTAATGGCACACCAAATAGGGTCTTTTGATGGGTCCTTCAATATTTAAAGTTGCCAAACTGCATAGAGTCTTGAGCTAATGTGAAGTTTAAAGGGGAGACCCAATGAGAGTTGTTCATTTGGATTTTGTATTAGTAAATGGCTTACTTTGTATGATTCTAAAGACTATTTCCCCTTGTGATTGTTGGTTCTACTTGATTTCAAGGTTTTGACTGACTTGGGTGCACTTGACATGGTTTTTGGAGGATGTCCCTATGCTTTCACCCAGGACGTTGTGCACTTTATGCAGGACATAACACGCGTGATGTAGAGCGTTGGGCCACTTGATGACTTGGCTCCCTCCAATACAGGCTCTCACATCTCTTGGACCTTGGATGATGGACAAATGAGATTTTACTTTATAGATACAGTCATGCCAGCACATAGATGGGCAAGAATCCCACACCTTGGGTGTTGTACCCCAGAGGTTATTAGGCATTGGATGGTGGACATTCTTTTAGCACATAATTGGATACCATGCAAAGATGAGATGAACCTCATTCCACCTTGGACTCTGGTCTTTTTTACCTTGGATGTTGAGCAATGGATGAAGACATCATGGATTGGGGCTTGCTTTCCATCGAGGCACTACTTTGATGAGTTGGGATCTTTGATGACGAGACATGACCTTTGATGACGAGAGGTCACCTTCCACCATACTTGGCACCTTGATGATGAGACATGGTCTTTAGAGGCCTCCTACACCTTCCTAGAGCATGATGTCACCCACACGTGTGGCTTTGGAGAGTTTATTTTGATGTTTTAGCATGGTTATCTATTGTTAGAGGCTACTTGAAGGGTCAACTCTACTTGTATCATGGAGTTATTGTTGTTTTGACATTTATGTGGACATATGCACTTAGTTACTGTTATCCCCCACTTTTAGGGATAACTAAGGAGATTATGTCTCAAGGCCCACAGGTCCTAGACATGGAGTACCGAGATCCAGATTGACTTGAGCATGGCCCTGGAGGGCCCATCTTTTCTTCCTTTCAACGCCTCCATTTTGTTAGCAACATCAACATCCATCACCTCGGCTTGGTCTTGTATCGGAGATGGTTCTTGCTCCATGAGGTAATGAGTCCGGGTATCATGGTATGTGTCACTCTGATCTTCAAAACCTTTGAATATGTGCATCTAGTTCTTTTTTTTTTCTAACGGGTGCTTGGATCTTATAATTATCCACTTGACCATGTCTGGGGGGAATGACAAGATGCCCTAGTAAGCTCGTGCCCATAGATTTTGAGTTTCCACTGGGGGGATTCATGAAAAGTCATCGTCTGCTCCCGTCATACTTACCACTTTTCATCTTACTTCCCGCTCATCCATCCCATTACATTGGTCCGGGCATTGGGTTGGCCAATCATTTAAGCGTTGCACCTTGCCTTGTGGGAAGAAGGGGCTAAAGGCCCAAAAGGTAAAAGCAAGCTGGCAAAAGATAAAAGCCTAAAATAAAACCTTGAGATGCTTCACCCAGGGATCCCCGAGAAAGCAGTAAAAGGCTTCTCAGCAAGAAACAAGAGGGACCCATAAAAATAATAAAGCAAGACCTAGTTAGAGGATGGGGGGTCTCATCATGAGCCAGCCTATTAGGTCCATGGGCACCTAGCGGTATGACACTATTAGCAGCTGGTTACCACGCCAGCGTAGTGGCTCTTGGTTGCATGGCCAAGAGAAAGGGGGTCTCATCACGAGCCAACCTTCTCATTTCTGTGAAAGTGCTTGTTGCCACCACTGGTCACCACGCCAGGGTAGTGTCCCCTGATTAGCTTCTTGAAGAAAAAAGCAATAAAGAATAAAGAATAAAAGGCATAAATGGGCTTGGAAACATTTGCATCTAGGACAGGTGCAACTCGCCTTCTACAAAGGCACCCACAGGTAAGCCTTGCATTTCCTGCTATCATTGCACCTTTTGTCAGGGCATCCTTTATCCACCTCACCCATTTACATGACTTGGATTTGATCTCTTTCGGAAACATCCCTTTTCCAGTGGACACTAGCCCAATAGGACGCCCTGTCACTTCCTCCAAACTTGCCTTGCAGATTTGTATAATGTCTTTGAGCATTTGACTGGGTAAAAGGGGTTTTATGCACATGTTTAATAAAATTTATGATCCGATGTGATTGACATTGCTATGATCCCTGTGACTTATGAGCCCATGGAGGGCGTATCTGTTGATGTGCAGGATCATACCCGACGGACAGGTACCATGTTGGATAGGTAAAAATGGGAGATGATTAGTTCAGACCTCCATGGGGCTGAAGAGGCCACCGGATGGATGCTGAGACCCTAGCAGGGGGCAGAGACAGGACAAAGGGGTTTGCACCGGAGAAGAGGAGGACGTTCCACAAAGGCACCCTGGCAGAGACTTACCTAGGGGGGTTGTGCCCTCTCCATTGGAACGTTGGCCTTGGAAGGCCTAGGCCGTCACCCAGGAGGCCCATGACGTCATCCAACTTTATGGACGTTTTGGGGAGATAGTCATGGCAGTTTGGCACGTGTGGCAGATTGGAGAGGCCCAAGGAGGGCTAATGTTTTGCTCCGGGAGGCTACATTTACCCTAGAAAGGGCTAACGTCACCCTAGAAGGGGCATGACGTCTTACTTTTGCTTGATTAGGTTTTAATTTATGACATTTAATGTAAAACATTATTATTTGGTATTTTGGCCTTGTCGGCCTTTTGGTGACATAAAATTTAATTAAGGTCACTTGGTATTGTATAAATAAAGAGCTAAAACTCTCTAATTTTCATTATCTTTCACTCACACATAGTGAGGTCTGAAATTTGCGCCCTCCTTTAGGGTTTTTGGCTGAAAATTGATGTGCACTTGTTGAAGGAGACTATTTCTTGGCTATTTTGGCATTTCTTCTTGGTGGAAGGTTTACAACTAGGGTTTGGCTATTGGAATTCTTGGTTAATGTAAGTGAATTTCTGCAACACTTCTTTATTGAATGGTTATAGTATTGTTTACTTGCATCTTGTTATTATAATTTGCTTGATTAAACCCTAGGTGACAAGCACATGTTGGTGTCCTTGTTTCATGTCCCTACCAAGTTAAGAACTATTTTGATTTGCTGAAGTTAGATAGAGCCTTGCCATAGAAACACTCTATCTCTACTCTTCTAGCTAGTCGTTTTTTTCCTTGTTATTGAGCTAAGAAGGAGGAAAACGCATCAAGGCCTAGGGTTTCTACACCTTGGTGAGCCGTTTTCCCCTAGGGTTTGATTGATGAAGCCTTGCCTTAGCAACACTGCATCTTCAAACTCTCTTGTCTTTATCCCTATCATTTTTTACTCAAGCTAGCCGTTTTCATCTTGCCAATAAGCTAAAGAAGGAGGAGAAAGCACTAAGGCCTAGGGTTTCTACACCTTAGTGAGCCTTTCTCCCCTAGGGTTTCATTTTTGAGGCCTTGCCTTAGCAACACCTCAACATTTAACCCTCTTGTCTTTAGCTTTATCTCAAATATTTCGATCCTTCAACATTTGTAGCTGTTTTGACTCCATTTGCCCTAATAACGCACTGATCTAAGCCCTCTTGTGTTGAGCACCTTGATCATACACACATCCAAAACTTTGAACAACCTTTAACTCCTTCTAACCTTAGCTTTAGACTAACAATCACTAACCCTATTGATGCCATTATCTACTTGAGTTATCTTTATACATTTGCAACATTTATTTATCTTTAAAGCAATTGAATGATTGGCTAAGGCGTTGTTTCTAGTATTGATATTGTTACATTGATTGCCATTAGCATTTATTGTGAAGTGACATATTATAATCATTGCCATTGTACATCGTTGACTTGCTTCATTAATATTGTTTATCAATTGCTTTATATCAGAAGTCCATGATTATATGAAGTACTAACCAAACAAGTAATCTTGCATATGCATAGTTTCTTTGTTGCTTTGTCTTGGGCAGGTACACTTTTGGTTATTACTTAT
>JASDQU010185762.1:38163-48810 GCA_032191745.1 Picea mariana | reverse complement strand
CATGTATTTTCACAGTTAAATCATTGGGTAGAGGGGTTTTTTATCCCATAAACAAGAGAGTCTCATACATCAATTTGGTGTCTTGTGACCTTTTATATATATATATATATATATATATATAATTATTATAAAAAAAAATTATATATATTATTTATAGTTTATCATAATTAAATATTAAAATATTTATTAAGTTAAAATGATTATAAACCAAATCTAAATAAATAAATTATTATAATGATTGAAAATTCATCCTTAAAAATCATAATGGATAAAATATATCTAACTACCACATATCATAAAAAAATATGATTATGATACTCAAAAGTTGTAAGCAATTGGGAAGATTGAAATCCCAATTCACTTTGAGAACATAAGTATCTAATAAATATAAAGTTATATCTAATAAATATAAAGTTATGTTTAATTATATCTAATAAATATAATAAATATAAAGTTATGTTTAATTATATCTAATAAATATAATAAATATAAAGTTATGTTTAATTATATCTAATAAATATAATAAATATAAAGTTATGTTTAATTCTTGAAGGAAAAAAATTCCAAATGAAAAGTGTAAAAGCTCATTTTTTTGTTGATGTTTTTCGGTTTAAAACATTGTAACAAATATTTGTAACTCACATGTTTGAAGTGAGCATTCACTTTGCATCCAAAGAAAATGATAAATTTCTTTGGGTTGAAAGAGAATGAGAGTAGTTTTTATTAGTGAGTTGGTTGGTTGTATATATTTGTTACATATTTTTAAATAAATATGTAATAGTAGAATGTAGGTTTTCATAGTGAGTCATCATATTAGTTAATTTTCTGGATAAACACTATGTAGGAGTTTTAAGAAACGTTTCTATTTCGAGTGGACACTCCATCCATCATCACTGATGATGGGTGGAGTGTCCACTTGAAATGTTTCTTAAAACTCCTACATAGTCTTTCTCCAGAAAATTAGCTAACAAAACATATAATATTTATAACTATGGAAAACTTTGTATTAATATCATTTAATATTATTTAAAATAAAAAATTGTGTCTAAAATATTACATGATTTATTGGTTCGGTGGTTAAGCATGATGGTAGTATTTCTCCACTAAGGTTTAAATTATGAGATCTATGTTTTGTTCCTTGCGAGTCATTCTTTGTAGAGGTTCTTAGAGTGGTTAGGCTATGCACAAGTCTTGGGAAAATTTTGGGGAACAAATACCCCCATGGTTCCTTGTTGAAGTGATCTTTTGAGAGTATCATAAGCTAACTACAACCCTAATAGGGATTAATTCCACATCAAACTCATTTCCATTTTTCTTAGATTTGGGATTATCTCAATTGCTACACTATAATAAGGGCTCAATTGCCACACGTCTCAAGTGAATTTGGTAGAATAAATATGCACATTCTTATCTTCTTATCCAAAATGATCTTTATTTACATTTCATTGTCAATTTTCTCAATATACCATAATTCCTAACATACCATAATTCTCATGCTAATGGAGGTGTCCATAGAATTATTGGTGTTCCTATTAAGATAACAGTTGGTTGGTTGAGGGACAAATCCATGTGCATGCTCACGTTGTCCCTCCTACCCTATTGGACATGTTATGTAGGTGCATGTGTGAATAATAAAGAGTGAAATATGTTGTGTTTGATATTTTGTTTTATGACTTTAAAATCTCTTCTCCCTCTTCGAATTAGAGAAGGGCTGACTTCACACACAAAGATATTCGAAAATATATCATGAAAAAATGTATAAAATAAAGTAACGTTATGTATTTGTTTGACTTAAATTTAATTGTTTTGAGTCAAATTCTAATGGAAATTTGGAGTGAGATCACCAAAGAACGATACAGGAAAAACACATAGCTATAAAGACAAATAAGGGATGGACCACATGCTTCTAGAGAAAGAAGACATGGAGAAGAACAACATCTATATTCTTGGGGTCACTCTAATCAGAGTTAAGTAGGAGGAGTTTGAAATCAACCAATTGTCAAACCTAAGCTTTGTCTCCAATTATACATAAAACTTCTTCAATATTCAACATTCATAAGGAATCAATATATATATTGAAGATCAATAAGTACATAGTGAACCAACCAAGCTAATCATATTACAATATAGTCTCAAGAACTAAAATTATACATTTCAGTAAATGTTTATGTTATTTTGTATACTTAATATGTAATTAGTGAAAATAATAAATATAATAAAGTAAATAACAATAAACACTTAACACTATTCTTATATGTTTGAGTAATTTTCAGATTTTTGTTTAACTATAACTGGGAGATATTTATATTCAAAAAATTTATAGTAAAGCTTACAATAGGCATACAAAAAATGTTGATTGAGAATCTTGTTGATCTTGCAGATTTTCCCTTCTCCCCTCAAAGAATTGGGAAGAGAGAAGGCAGATTTTCATGTAAGGTCTTTTTGCTAAATTCTTGAATCACAAGAATAGATCTTTACAAATTGATTACAAAGGAAAGTGAAAAAATAGAACATATCTATCACTTGCTAGTTGAAATCACTCCCTTTCCCAAAGTAAGTTTTAGAAATGTTTAATACCTTGAGAGGGATTTTCCCTTCTATCTCATAAGTTCTCCAATCCTGATTGAATTTCCTTCTGCCATTGAGAGGAGGGGAGGGATTTCAGGTTTTCTTGAAGATTTTGGTAAAGGATTTAGAAGGTTCATCATGAACCCTTGTTGTTGGCTCTGGTTCTTTTTCCTCATCTTCTTCTTCCTCCTCTATTTTCTTTTCCTCATGTTCCTCCTCCTCTATTTTCTTTGCCTCATCTTCTTCCTCCTCTATTTCTTCTGCATCATCTTCTTCCTCTTGTTCATCTTTCACGTCCTTTTCTACTGGAGCATTGCTCTCAAGATCCTCGAGGGGTGGATTTGTGCCATTATCGGGGAATGCTAATCCAGAGTTGGGTTATATTGCTTCCTTTTTAGATTCTTTCTCCAAGTCTTTTGGATTTACTAAACCCTATAGATTCCTAGAAAATTCAAATTGATCATTTCTTGAGGAGGGAAAAACCTCTTGGGATGTTGATGACTAAGGCAAATTATTGCACTAAAAATTCCTACACCTTCTTGAGACCATATCAAGCTTAGGTTATTATATTTTCTTTTTCTTTGGTGAAGGATGCCCCTCTTGGGTTTTTGGATAACTTTTGACAAAATGCCTATAAACATGACAAGTATTTCCCTTTAATGGAATTTGTTCATAATCTAAGATTTGTTGATGGATTCACCCATCTATATTTATTTGTAAATCCTAAAAGAGTCCATTATCCAAATCCACATCCACACATATTCTTGTACATGAAAACATGTTTCCCTTAGGTTCTTCTCAATCAATGAATCTTCTTAGTTTATTTCCAATATTTTTGAGAGTGTAATCATCTCAAAAAATTAATGGGAGATGAGGCAATCTAACCCACATTGGGGTGAAATTATTTCTCCTTTTAGATTGAAGTCTAGGTACCATGGGGGCATATACATTCCCCTAGATCCCATAAAATATAGTCCAAAGCTGAATATCAAATCCCACTCTACTTTGTTAAAAATAAAAACAAAATAGCCATGGCCAAAAGAAATAGATGATAAATGTCCTTTGATCTTGGGAGACCATTGCTCAGCCACACAAGTTTCCACAACTTTTGGACTTGGCCAAAGGCCTATAAAATTTCATATCAGTGCATGCTCATATAATATGAGGGATTTCCTTTTTGGTTCTCTTGATGGGAGGTCTAGCTGAGGAATGCCTTCCAATATTTTTACAAATCTCCTTTGACGAGGATGATTCTTTTTGTGAGGGTTCAAATATCGAACCAGATAGAAAAGGGCTTATGATTTTAGGTTGTTAGCATCCCTCATCTTGAATAGACCTAGTTCAATGATGACAAGCTTCACCAAAACCCCTCACTCTTGATTAATTTTGCAGCTCGTGATGACTATATCAAGCTACAACTCACTATCTTAACCTACAACCAAAGAAAATGACTAGCTTTCAATGATTATACTTACAAACCCACATAATCAAGACCCCAATTTACTCTAATGTGAGATGGTTCAATGGATTGGATGAGCACTCCAACAACTCCAATAAACTAGTTCAATAACAACGACTAAAGTAAACCCTAGTCGTTGGAGAAACCAATGTCCATCATCATGTTCCCTCTATTAACAACAATATTCACAATATTATGAATACAAAATTACAATAAACTTAAATAATTCAAATTTTAAATTAGAAAAAAAAAGCAAATAAATATATTATTCAATAAACACAAAATTACATAATTCAATAAAATTGATGTTTAGGAAGCAACTAAAGTAAATAGAGGGAATGAGAATCATTAAAACAAAATTATATTAAAATTAAATAATTCAAGAAAGTTGACATTTAGGAAGAAACTAAAGTAAATATAGAAAGGGAATGAGAATCATTAAAACAAAATTACATTAAAATTAAATAATTCAATAAAGTTGATGTTTAGGAAGCAACTAAAGTAAATAGAAGGAATGAGAATCATTAAAACAAAATTACATTAAAATTAAATAATTCAAGAAAGTTGATGTTTAGGAAGCAACTAAAGTAAATAGAGAGGGAATGAGAATCATTAAAACAAAATTATATTAAAATTAAATAATTTAAGAAAGTTAATGTTTAGGAAGCAATTAAAGTAAATAGAGAGGGAATGGGAATAGAGAGAGAATGAGAATTATTACATAGAAATGGACATGCATCTTGTTGGTTAATATCTCATAGTTGATCTATGTCAAGGCTTTTTTTTGTTGATATTTCATAGTCTATCTATGTCAAGTTTTTTTAGTCTAAAGTTTACGGAGGTATACATACTATATTCATCTCTAGATTTAAACTCGTGACTTTTTAGGAGGAAACACATGTTTTTGACTATTAGGTCTACTCAAGGTATATATAGGTCCACTCAGGTTGTATATATAAATAAAAAGAATGAGTTGAAAATATTTTACTATGCAAAAATATTTTATACGATAAAATTTTATTTATTTGTTTATTAAAGGTGGTAAAATTTATTGTAATTTAGTAGTTAATAATAAATAGTGAGGATAGTCATCACTGGTTGTTATCCGTGAATGTAGGCTAACTCATCATTGTTACTCAATAAAAACTATGCCACCTAAAATGACTTAATGGAGGTCCATAAGGGGTAGACTTTCACTCTTCCTAGATATATCTAAGTTTTGGATCGTCAACATTTTTCCTTATGTCCAAGGAAGATAAACTCGTAGCCAATTAGAAGCAATTTTAAATCTTACTCCAAGTCCCCAAAATATGGTATTAACCTAAATAATATTCACAAGAAAACCAATATCCTTTATAACCATTACTAAAAATACAACTACACTGTAAAAAAAACTTTATGGTTTTTTAAATTGATTTTTCCATCAAAAACTTTAATCATTCATTGTTTCAAATAATTCCATTTCAAACCAAAGTTTGGGTTTGAATAAGTCCATTCCAAACAAGGGGAACATGGTGTTGGTGTATCTACATGTTGATGTGTATGAGACTAACCATAAGGTAAACCACTAGACTTTATCTCAACTTTTTAATATGGTTTTCTTATGTCTACTTTAAAGGAGTTCAAGTAATCATTCGTCCTAGAACATTGTTTCTACCTGACTTGTTTTGGATTGATTAAACAATGTGGATACAAATTTGCAGGCAAACCACCAAATTGTGTTTTTATTTTTTCTTGTTGTTTTCTTATGTCTTTTATTTTGAACTGAACAATGTGGATACATGGCATGGCTTTTATTTAACTAAATGTCCACTGCAAATATGTTGTCCCATCATAATATGTCTCCTCTTTGTGGAATAAAAGTAAATGTTGTAAAATTAATGTAAAAATAACGTGAGTACATAGCTTATCTTTAACTAAATGTCCAGTATAAATATGTTGTCCCATCACAATATGTCTCATCTTTATAAAATAAAAGTAAATATTGTAAAATTTTAAAATAAACATAAAACGCAAGTGTAAGCGTAAGATGTCTCTTCTTTATAAAATAAAAATAAATATTGTAAAATTCTAAAATAAACATGTGTAAGTACAACCCCACATGCTTGCAACATCTTATTCTTGTAACATCTATTAAGTGTAAAGGACAACCCCACATGTTTGTAACATCTTATGAGTTGTCATGACATGTTCTCTCACAACAAAGAAAGTAGACACAAAAAAAATTCTAATATTTTCCCTTAACCTTACAAGTAGAGAAGCTTGGTGTGAGAAAATTAGTAAAACCATCATATTGTTTAATTAGTATGTCTACATTCATCATGCCCATTTATATGTAAACTACTTTATATCTTATCATACATATAATCCATTTATATCTAAATTACTTTACTTTATATGCACTTATCATGCATATAATCCATTTTCTTAAAACAATAAGAATGATATTTTGTTTGAACCTTTCTCATTGTTGTGTGCCTTTTTGCATATAAGTGGGGTCCATGATAAATTGGGTAGGTTAGGTTATATATGTATGGTTATTTTGTTTATTTTATTTTATTTTATTTTATTTTATAACTTTTAAAATATTTTATAGAAAATGTTAATTTATATAATAATTGATTTTGGGTTTAATTTTTAATATTTGATATTTATAAATTTAATTTTAAATTTAGTATTATTTTTTATTGATTTAGAATAATTATGATCAAGTTTATTTCTTTTAATTAAAAAGTTATATTTTTAATTTTAATATTTTTGTTTGAATTTTTTTGACTAGCTTTTAGATTGTTGATTATTAGAGTACCATAAGTTATTTTTTTTTGCATGAAGACAACAAAACTACATCCCATTCTCAATCTAAGAAAAAAGTTTCATGTTTCTTCTTTTCCAATTTAAATCTATATTTGGGAATCAACCAGAGAAGGATTACCTCTTGAGATATGGTAATAATGGCTTATCCATTACTCGTGGGAAGTGCAAAAATTATAATTGTTGAAGGAATGGGAACTGAGTCATAATAATTCTTAATTGGGTCTACCTAACAATTACTCAACTTTGAGTCTTTCCACTAATAAGATTAATGAGTTTTCCTTTTGGAACTAGAGAAGACTTTGCCTTTGGGCATGAAGCTCTCACATGACCATGATCAAAGAAAAATATGTAATAAAAGGAAATGTGTTCACAATACAAGGATTGAATCCATCTTTAGTCACTGCTTTCTTAGACAATGGGGTATTTTTTTTTTGTTGTTTAAATTTGCATAAATATATATCATAGTGTTAGTGTTGGTAGTAAAAACATAACCACTCAATTTTGAGATCAAGAAGATGAATGTACCCAAATAATTTCTCACAATGATTAAAATTACATTCTAATATTTCAAAGGGACATTAGGTAATATGATTTATATTGAACTACTTGTTACAACATTTGTATAAAAAACTATTTGTTACAAATTTTGTATAAAAAATGAAGTTAGATATTTTTGATTTCATAAATAATTCAACACCATCTAAAAACCAAGTCTCTTTACTAATAACTTGTGTTATATTCAACTAAAAATCAAACTTTAAAATTAAAAAAAATCCTTATTAGTTAAAAAAAGACCCTCTAAACTTAAAAGTAAACATAATTAAAGTGTACTTAAAAGTCCCTTTAGGTTAGGTCATTATTTGTAATTGTTGAATTCAAAGTTTAAGTTAGGGTATTGGTTGGGTTACACTCAAGCAAATAGAATCAATGCTATGGTATTAAATAACTCAATAAATCGAAAGCATATATTCAATTGGGTTAAATCGATGATATTAAACCAAAACAACCTATCCGTGTTCAAGGGGTAAATTAAGTCAAATATAGTTGATATTAAATAATATGAGGAGGACTAAAGGTCTAATTAGTTGTAATTTATTGTTTAGGGATAAAGATGGAATGTAAAAAATTCAATAGTTGGTTGGCACTCAAATAAAAAATTATCTAATTCATTGCTTCTCGTTAGCAAAAAAAAGGTGTACAATTGAAATGATTCAGAAAGGTTAACCAAGTTGTAGAATTGAAAGAATTTACAAAGGTTTTATTGTCATTGAAAGATTTTTGCGTTTACATAAATAATATAATGGGAATGAAAATGCCCACAAAGATAATTACGAGAAGAGCAATCGTAAAAGGAGAAGAGTAATCAAAATTGTGTGAAAGAAGTATTTTTAGTATGTATAATAAAAATAAAGTTGTCGAAGAAAATCCCATAGCTAGAAGTCTATAGATTTACAATTGTTCTCAAGTCCATAAGAAACATTCCACATTCCATTTATCCTTTTCTCAATGTTATAGTTCTAGTTAAGCTTATAATGAAGATCAATTCTGACATAATTGTATGGAGTCACTTCCTCCAATTTGTTGTTTCCATACACAAAATTATCGTACGTGATGTTTTTGGATTTAATTATCATAACCTTTTTTTGTTAATATTAAAATTCATACCCATACTAGAGCATAAATCTTTGAGGATTTTTAGTTGCTTGTTGAGATCATAGGGGCTCCTTTCCATAAGAACAATATCAATGATGTAAACAAAAAGGATTATGACTATATCAATGAGATTCCAATCGATATAACACACTTCTTCCAAACAATCCTTTAACTTGTCAATGTATATGCCAAAAAGGGCAGGGGAAAGGGGACAACCTTGCTTAACTGCTATATTACAATTAATTTCTTCTAACCAGCCCTTAATATTCCTAAACTTGGTAGTAACTTTATTTTACAACCTTACTGCAACAACTCTCAACTCAAAAGGAACTTTTATCTCTTTTAACCTATTCCAAAGGTTAGTCCTAAGCAATGTGTCAAAACATTTTCTTAATCCAATGAAATAACATAGGAGATTGATTTTATTATTGCGACACTCCTCTGCAATGATCCTACGTGTAACAAGGTGGTCCATAGTTGAATGATATCCCCTAAATGTAGCTTGGCCTTTAGCTCTTTTTTGAGGCTTTCTAGCCATATGTTGATCTTATTTTCCAAAATAATTCCATATAACTTGGATAAAACATAGCTAATCATAATGGTCCTATAATTAAGGGGATTGTTTTCATCCCCACTTTTAAAAATAGGTACAATGAGACTTTGAGTCTAGGGTTTACAAAAGCCCTACTTGATTGCTAAATTGAAGAGCTTATATATGTGAGGAATGAGGATAGATTCTCCAATTTAAAAGTTGTCATATAAATTAGTGAGAAAATTTATTATTTATTTCAAGGTGGTCCATAGTTGAATGATATCCCCTAAATGTAGCTTGGCCTTTAGCTCTTTTTTGGGGCTTTCTAGCCATATGTTGATCTTATTTTCCAAAATAATTCCATATAACTTGGATAAAAAATAGCTAATCATAATGGTCCTATAATTAAGGGGATTGTTTTCATCCCCACTTTTAAAAATAGGTACAATGAGACTTTGAGTCCAGGGTTTACAAAAGCCCTACTTGATTGCTAAATTGAAGAGCTTATATATGTGAGGAATGAGGATAGATTCTCCAATTTAAAAGTTGTCATATAAATTAGTGAGAAAATTTATTATTTATAGAAATAAATAAAAATAAATGAAAGTGAAAGTGAAAAAATAAAATGGAAAGAATTAAGCAACCTTAATTAAATTTGTTTTTGTTTTTTTAAATAAGGGAAACAATATAAAAGCATAATAAAATTAAGAACATAAAAAAAATCCAAAAACATTATGATATGAAAAAAAAGTAAGAAGAGAAATAATGAAGGAGGGAATGCCCCAAAAGTGGGTTAATAGTGAAAGGAATGGTTACTAGAGGAAATGAAACAACATATAAAAAGGGGATAAGAAATGAAAGAAAAGATAATGAAGAAAACATGATATAAAATCAGTAAAGGATGAGAAGTGGGGATGGGGTGGGGATTGAAGTACTATCAAGAGGGAATGAGTAGGAGTCCAAAGGAATATTGTTGACTTACAATGTTGATAAATATTATTTAATCCTTCTTGTATAGGCTATTCCAAAGTTTTTCCCTTACTTAGAAAATTTCAAGATCATCATGGGTTCCTAACGTATTTACCTTACTACACCTAACTTTCGCGATCCACATGATACTCACTTAATTTCCATGACTCTCATTATGCACCTACACTTTGAATATATTTTGGAAGTGGATGTTCACTCTTGGGTGTAGAGCACTATCCCGATTCTCCCATTGTTCCACTTATCTGTTGCCCCAATTATCCATTGTCCCAATTGTTCATTGTTCAGCTCATCCGCTCATCCTGATCCTTCAGTCATCCCATTGCCTCGATCGTCACTTACCTTGATTGTCCATTATTCCACTTGTCCGCTCTCCGGATCGTCCATCACCCCACAACACTTTACTTCCTATCATATCATGTTTCCCAACACACATTAAATTATAATTTCCATAAATGACTACCACTCATATAAGTGTTAATACCATTATTAATGATGAGATTTTTGAGACAAATTACCATAAATTTAATACTAATTATCATTAAAAATTCTTGAGTTAAGAGCCCTAGAAACGTGTTAAAGAAAACAAGTGTATTTCGAAAGTACCAATTTGAAAAAAATATGTTCATTAAGC
>JASDQU010185762.1:0-24918 GCA_032191745.1 Picea mariana | reverse complement strand
TTGTAACATTTTTAGAGTATATATATATATATATATATATATATATATATATATATATATATATATTCACTCCAAACATCTTACTTATAAACATAGTTTTTAAACCAAAAATATCAACATTGAGTTTGTACAATTTCTTTTTTTGTTTCCTCATGTATCAAACATAATTTATTGTTATTAAACATTTATAATAACATGGGAATTTTATCTTTATCAAAAATTTACAATTTTTATTAATCATAATTTTTTTTAAATAGTAGATGATAGTTAGAAACTTTGTATTCATCTTGATTTTTAATAACTAATTTTTAATTATTATAATTTGTTTTTTTTTTAATTATAATCATATTAATTTATTATTTCATTAAGTTTATTAAAAAGTTATCAAATTGAGTATTTTTTTTAAAAGATTTAAACATTGCATTTAATTATAGTATTCTAGGTGGTTATTTTTATTTAAAAAAAATTAATATATAGAGATAAATATTACATTGAAAACATATAATTTATTATTAAAATTTTTGGTGAATATTACAATCCAAACATATTTATATTAAAAATAGACAATTTTTAAAAGAGAATTTTTTTTTTTAAAAGTCCAAAAATTAGTTAATTGTTGAAAATTCGTCACTTAAAAAGATCATGTTGTTGAGATTGAAAGAACCACCATAAAATTAAAAATGAAACTCTTGAAAATGTCTCATTAATACTTTGACATTCAAGCATTCACCACCTCTCGAGAGGCATGATACCATGTTGTAGTTATGGTGTGTGACTCTTGCCTAGACTTAATGACCATGATGCATTTCACTGGACAATAATCCCCTTATGGGAGTGTGCTAACCCACGAGGGGAAAACATGTCACTCAATGGAATGAAGTCCAAGTGGCGACAATGACAACACCTTGTTTTCTTTGACTCATCAAATCCCCTTTAATATATCTCATATCATCAATTATAAAATGATTACAAACTCAACCAATCTTAACAACACATCATCAAACATATTTGAAACCACCCCACCCTCTCCTCCATTCCCCTCCATTATTAGCTTTCAACACTATGGCTCTCCTCTTCTCTTTATTTTTGTTCCTCTCTTTGGATTCCTACACATTCCTTCTTAGTAGTATTTGTTTGAACTCCTATTCATTCCTTATTGGTATTACTTTCTATGTTGTTCTATTTCCTCTTGTAACCTTTTTTTTTTGTCATTGTTAACTTTTTTTTAGGAGATTACCTTTATTATTTTATTTTTTTCCTTTTTTCCTATTATAATATTATTATTATATTAGAGATTTGACTGCTAAAGTTTAAGGAGGTATACATACCTTACCCCTCTAGATTTGAATATGTAACCTTCAAGGAAGAAACGCATGTTCTTTACCATTATGTTCTTTACCATTAGGACTATTAAGATTATATAATCTTTTATTTTTAAATTTCATTTCTTTTTAACATTATTACTTAACTTCTCTTAAATATCTTTTTTAATCATTTTTTTTTTTTAAATATTTTATAAAAATTATCTTTCTTTTTTTCAAATACCAAAATAACTCAATTACCAATTAATATAATATTTGATAATTTCAAAAAAATTAACCAAATTTAATTCTATAACCAATACATTTTTTATTATTAACATATTAATGAAATTCACCAACTAATAAAATATTTAATTATCTTAAATGATTTGACTAATTTTACTATCACTAACTTTTACTATTAAAATTAACTATAATTTTTTTTTTATATAAACTTATAAATGTTCATTTCCTTATTCATGATTTTCAACTTTTCTTATACATACTTGAATTATTTATTTGACACAATGTTCTATATAATTTTTATTTTAATTCCTCTTCTCATGATTAGCTTTATCTCGACATTTTCAACTTTATTCTCGTTATATAAATAATATAAACACAAACATCTTTCAATAACAATAAAACCTTTCTAAATTCTTTCAATTATATACTTTTCACGGGTCTATCACATGTGGTGGATTAGATAATTTCTTGTTTGGCTACCAACCAATTATTTGAATTCTGTATATTCCTTCCTTATCCCTAAACAATAAATTATAGCTTGACTTTGGTCCTCATAAATTATAGCTTTATTTTGGTCTTCATAGTACTTAATATAAAGTAGATTGACTTAATTTGCTCCATGGAATGTGCTTAACATAGGTTTATTGAATTTTAATTTTAACCTAGGTTTATTGAATTTTAATAATATTGATTTAACGTATTTTTCATTTATTGAATTATTTAATAACATTGATTCTATCATAATCTACTTCAATGTAACTCAACCAACACCTCTAACTTACACTTTACCATTATAGACAACGACCTAACTTAGAAGGGACTTTTAAGTGCACTTGAATTATTTTGGCAACAGTGTAGGAGTTCAAAGAATATGTAGCAATGTCTTGTTTTATCTTTTTAGTCTTAGATTAAGATAATACTTAGGATCTTATTTTAGCTTTTTATGTAGAAGGTAGTGTTAGATTAGATTATGTAGGATCTTATTTTATGTAGAAGGTAGTGTTAGATTAGGATAACACGTAGGATTTATTATTATTATTATTATTATTATTATTATTATTATTATGTAGAAGGTAAGTTGCCTTAATGCTATTTATTGAGTTCAATTCATATAGGTTAGGGTTTTATTTCAATTGTTTATGTAGAAGATAAGTAGTTTTAATGTCATTTTGTAAGTTCAATTTACATTGATTGATTGAGATCTTTATCAAGGTTTGTAGGTTATAGGTTGGGCTTGGAAGTTGGTGTGGAAGGGAGAGAGGGTCGAGGGCGTTTTGGGTGGGAACTGGATTATTTTGAACCTGCAACACCTCGGTGGACTTTAATGGCATCGGGGCTTGCTTTAGTGTTGGGCTCGTTGCTGGACTTTGCTTTTAGGCAACTTAAGTCTTCCGGAAACTACCAAACTAGATAGATTTGATATATCTAGGGCATTTCAGAGACATGGGGCACCTATTTCACTGGTATTTTATTGATGATCGAATTCCTTACTAGTTTAGTTACAATTCTTTTACTTTGGAGGAACCCTTAGGTATTTTTCTCTTGTATTTTTCCGCTATATTTGTCTGGTGGGGTCAGAATGGAACTAACTGGAGGCTTCGATACTAACTAAACCCCTTCCATCCCATTTATTTCTGGATTTGACAGAGTTGTTAATAACTTTGTCCTCTACTCTGACTGCATTAACTGTGTATTCTCTCGATCCCTCCTATTTCCTGGACCCGTGGCTACTTTGGTTTTCACCCCCGGGGAGTTTATTGTGGGAGCTAGGTGGCATGTATTACTTGTTTCTAGTGAGCTACTATGACGGAGGAGGTCGTCAGTGCACTCATAAGTGCGACTGAAGAAGAGGCCTGGGAGAGGGTGGGACTCTTCTATCCACCCACCTCGCATTTAAACTCGGGACACTGCATCGCCGGGAATTTACCTCCCTTGGAACCGATGCCTCCTTCGGACTCTACACTACCTTACCGTAAGGAATTACCACCTTTTGCTAGTTCTTTGGGGTTCAATGCATAGGTTCCTATTGTTTACAATGTGGTTAGTGATCTCTGCCAGCGACCAGTTGTAGGACTAACACAGCCCACTGGAAATACTGTGGTAACTACTCCTAAGATGGGTCCTTAGAGATATTTTTCTAAGAAACCATGGCCTCCTAACCGGTCTAGAAGGAAAATGATATTGGGGGATGATCTTGGCCTGGAGGAAGCGGCTAACTTAGCACTGCATGCACTGGTTGGGAGGTTTTCTTATTGTCGGAGGTGTATCACACCTCTTTTTAGCTGGGTAAAGACTCATTGGTTTCCTATTTTGGGATATGCCCCACAGGTTTTTTACCTCTCGCGTGGCTAGTTTGGTTTCAATTTTCACTCGCCAGAGGATGCTTCCAAGATCTTAGAGAGACTGTGGCCATATGATGGTGGGATTATTATGCTAAAACATTGGAGGATCTCATTCGACCCTACATAAGACTACTTTCAGTATAGACACCTGTGGGTACTCTTACCCGGTCTACCAATCAATTTTTGGAGTTTAAAGGCTCAAATGGCGATAGGAAATTCCATTGGTTGTTTTATCGGTGTGGATGAACAAGCACTTGGAGCTCCTGAAAGAAAAATGGGAAGAATTTTAGTAGAGGTGGATATACACTTGGGGTTGTTGGAGACTCTAGATATACAGTGGAGAGACTAGTTGTATTCACAAAGGATGGATTATATGGAAATCCCTTTCGCTACACGCTATGCCGTAGGAATGGACACTTGAAAACACCTGCCAGGGTACTATGGAAGAGGAGGAGTCGAAAAATACTCGCCTTCGAAAAATTCCAAGATGTGATTCACCTGCTGTTGATTCCATTGGTTGCGATACTTCTCTGTTTGGGATGTTGAACTCTCCACCTACCTTGGATTTTGAAATCCTCACAGGTAAAATCATATCCTTTTGTCCTTTTTTATATCATTCACTGACCTCATTGGAAAAGATAGTTATGGACACTACTACTTGTCCAAAGATTAGTCCACTTGAATAGCCCTGCATACCTGAGCCGAATTCTAAGATAGACTCATCGGGCCTAGAGGTTTGTGCACCTAGTCACTCGGGTGCTAAGACTCTAGAGGATCAACCTCAAGTTACCCTTATTAGTAACTTTCTTGGGACGGGATCCCACACTCTCGGTTCTACTATCCACTCGAAGGATTTTTCATTAGAGGTTGAGGAGGGGGTTAAGGAAACCTTTTTACTCTCGGGATTTAGAGAGGATGACCCAGATGATTTTACTCTGGTTGAGACACTGGATACATTGGAGCCTCTACTTCATGAGGTGGGGGACCACGTTCCCCTCATTACTTTTCAAGGAAATTATGTTATTGCTCCTCCATTTCCTACTGAATCGTCCTGCAAACCGGGGAAAGGTAGTGGGGGGGTTGGGTCCAGCTATGTGTGGTCTAGAGGTTTGGGTTTTGAGACTTCGCCTATAAAGACAAGAAGTGCTCGCAAGAAATCCACTATCCCTTCTGTTACACTTGATCCCACTACTTCATATGGTTTTGACACTAGGGTGCTTAGAGGATTAAAATCCCTTGCATGGGCCAAAATATGATATTACTCTCACTAAACATCAGAGGGGTGGGAGGCTCCTTGAAATTTTCCTCCATGCATAGATTAATCACTAAAGTCAAGCCTGACATTATTTTTTTACTAGAGACACTTGTTGTTGAGGACAAGGCTCGTCAGTTTATGCAAAAATTTGTTCCTAGCTGGTATGTGTGTGTTGTTAGTTCGGTGGGTAACTCGGGTGGAATCCTAGTGACTTGGGACCCTAAAATGTTTGCACTGGACCCTACACTTTGTGGTGGGGGAATTTTACTTATGGGTGTCACCTTAGAAAATCACAGAGTTGTTAATTTTCTTAATGTTTATGGTCCTTGTAGTGAGAAACTTTTTTTTTTGGATCGTTTGGCGGCAAAAGGATTGTTAGTCGCTAAAATCTTGATACTTGCAGAAGATTTGAATTTTACTACAGGTGCAGATAAAGTATGGGGTTCAGAGGGACACCTGGATAAACATTCCAACTATTTTATAAATATGATCAAGGATCAATTGTTGATCGACTTGGTCCTGTACATATTGGTACCTACGTCGAGGATTTGTCAGAGTCGGGGGTGCAGGCATCGCTAAAAGGTTGGATCACATTCTAGTTGCGAAAATCTTATTGATTGATGAGGAAAGGTATCAGTCTTGGGTTGATCTCCCTTTCATATCTGATTATGCACCAGTGATAGCACAATTTGATTTAACACAGGTACAAGTGGCCTATCCATTTAAGTTAAATCCAACTTGGATGGCAAAGACTAAAATTGCTATGATTGTGAAAGAAGTATGGAAGGATTTTGTCTTCCTGGAGGAATTGGATATCCAACACAGATTTGTCTAGAAATTAAAGAACTTAAGACCTGAATAAAATCTTGGTCGAGGCATAGACGGTGTGAAAAGATACATAAGTTGGAAACTCTAGAGGAGGACATAAGGTTGGGATATTCTAGTCTGTCAAGAGATGGGTTGGACATCGTTTCAGATGTACATTTGAAAGCATTAGAAACCGAGTGAAATGATATACTTAAAAATGAAGAGGAATATCGGCGACAAAAGAGTCGTTCTATTTGGATAAAGTGTGGTGATCGTAATACTAAATTTTTTCATAAGTTTGCTAGTGCCAGAAGAAATCAGAACATATGGGAGATAGATGATGATACTGGTCAGACCATTAGAGGTCAGGAGGCAATAAAAGGAGAGGCTTATAGATATTTCAAACAGTTATATTTTGCAGATGTTCCCAGGGCATCGATGGAACAAGTTAACTTATTCATACTTTTTCAACAATTTATGACCGTGGCTGATAATGTACACTTAGATATACCTGTCACTAAGCAGGAGATTTGGGATATCTTAGGTCTATTTTCCAAAGACAAAAGTCTGAGCCCGGATGGCTAGACTATTGAGTTTTTTACTCATTTTTTCGATGTGGTTGGTGATGATTTGTTAGATCTGGTCGAAGATTCCATAATCAGAGGTAAGATTCAAACATCTCTAAATTTGACCTTCCTGGATTTGATCCCTAAGGAGAACTCTCCTCGGACCTTTGGGGATTTTAGACCCATTGCACTTTGTAATCTATGTTATAAACTAATTTCTAAATGATCGCAAACATAATCAAACCTATTATCTCAAGGGCTTGGTCAGCTGAAGAATTGGGATTCTTGAAGGGTAGACAGATCCTGGACACCATAAGGATGGCACATGAATGCATACACAACATCAAATAAAAAAAACAAAAAACCCTGTTATTAAAACTGGATTTGCAAAAGGCATATGATTGTTTAAGTTGGTATTTTCTACGTTTAATTCTTGTACAAAATGGTTTTAGTGTTACTTCTATTTCGTGGATCATGAGTTATGTGATCAGTGCATCATTTGTGGTGTTGATAAATGGTGAGACCTCTGCATTTTTCAATAGTGAGCATGGCCTTCGACAAGGATGTCCACTCTCGCCATTATTGTTTATCCTTATTATGGAAAGTCTTACCATGTTTTTGAAACAGGGACAAGATGTGGGGAATCTGACAAGGGTAAAGGTTTCTAGAGTCATAAAAATCTTACACCTTAAATTTTTCAATGATGTGCTTATCATGACAAAGGAAACAACTGAAGAATGGTTATTGATAAAGTGCATCTTGGAACAATTATGTAGTGCCTCGAGTTTAAAAATGAACCATAGAAAATCCACGTTCCATCATGCGGGGCTACAAGATGCAGACTTGGCGAGATTTAAGGAGATTTTTTATTTCAATTTTATGGAGTTGGAATTGGGATTTAAGTACTTGGGGTATTTCATTAAAGCCGAAAAAACCTTTTTTGAAGACTGGAGATGGCTTCTCATAAATTTTGAAAAACGGATAAAGCATTGGTGTAACCGTTGATTAACTTTAGGAGGTCGGTGCATATTAGCAAAGGCAGTTTTGGAAACTCAGATAGTTTTTTGGATGGCACTCGTAGCGGTTCCTGTTGTTGTTCTCACAAAGATCCGAAAATTGATCTTTGATTTTCTCTGGACGGGGGACCGTAAAGAACATGGTATCCATCTATGCAACTGGGAGCTAATTGCAAAACCGAAACTATTGGGAGGCTTGGGACACAAGAACCTCTTCATTTTCAACCGCGCACTAGCAACAAATTCATCGTGGTGAGCATAATGGAGGAAGGGATTTGGCACTGGGTGATTAAAGACAAATATCTCTCACACACTTCTACAGCTACTTGGCTTAGATCAGCTTTGGTAATACAACCTATGGATTCTCACATTTGGAAAAACATGATGAAATCATTGCCCCTCATCACCCACTAGCTGAGTTGGAAGCCTAGAAATGGATGCTATGTACTTATTGGTTTGGATAAAATTCTAGGCATTGGCAACGTATCTTTATTATCCCAGGAGATTTTAATGGTATTAAAAAATACAAATATTCACTATTTGTATCAACCGAAGGCACAGTCATCCTGGGGCTATATCACCAACCAGTGGAGGTACAGTGAGGACTTGGGACTTACGGGTAATGTGTCTTTGGAATGGAAAACTTTTATAAAGGCTCTTATCAACTTGGGTGTCCAACTGCGGTTTGGAGAAGATATTTTAATGTGGACTGGTGGAGACCAGTCGGGACTACTCTTGGACAAAAATATTTACAATGCTATGGAAGTTAAATTCTGATCACAACAGATCTCTTTATGGCGAAGACAGTTATGGACCTGATACTTGGCATATAAAATTAAACTATTCATTTGGTTATCTTTAGAACATAAAATACTCACTTGGGACTCTTTAGAAAAAAGAGGTTGGGTTCGTCTGAGCATCTGTTCACTCTGCTACAGGGATGAGGAGACCATTTCACACCTATTCATAAACTTTTCATTTACTATAAAACTGTGGAAAAACTTACATATTTCTTATAATCTTGTCACTAATTGGGGAGGCAATTCATTAAACAATTGTTTTGAAAACTGGTTGAAGGTGGGAAAAGTATACAATACCTTACCAATAATTGTATGTTGGTACTTGCGGCTGGAAAGAAATATATGTATCTTTGATAGTTGTTCCCCCTCAGTATAGAGTGTTAGTATACAAATTAGAGGGATGATGAAGCCTACCAGTGGTCAGTTACAAGAAAGGACACATAACAGGATTAAGAAGACTCCAGATGTTACTTTGGATTTTGTTTGTTGGTTTGATGGTGTTGCGCAGAATAATGGTTTACTTTGTGGGGCAGGGGGAATATTAAAGACTACAGGTGGTACAACCTAAAGATGGACTTTAAACTGTGGGCAGGGAACAAACACAAGGGCAAAACTACTTGGGGTATGGGCTTCTTTATCCTTAGCACATCAATTAAACATTGCACATCTACATGTCCTGGGAGATTCAAAGATTGTAATAGATTGGTTAAATTAAAAATACAATTTACAAGTAACCTCTCTTAGGGGTTGGATGACAAAGATCAGGGAAATCAATACCCTCTTCACCAACATCAAGTTTGATCATATATATAGGGAAGAGAATATGGAGGTTGATGCTCTATCTAAGCATGCATTACTAGTACCGGAAAGAAGGATCCACTATAGAAAATGGCAGGATGGCCATGAGGGCCCCCCACTTACTTTACGACTCTATCCATGATCGACATAGTAGACTGGAATGAATTCTTTATGTTAACATCGGCCTAATACTTTAACTGTGCTTTTGGTCCACTAATCAATTTCAGATATCTATGTAATCTGTTTTTGGATAGTTTGTTTAGGAGGGCAATAGACTAGTTGTTATACTTTTGTAACTTTTAGGTAGGTTGTATTTCTACGTGTTATACTATATTTTGGACTTGGTGATACTTTGTTGATCACAGTTCACATATTTTGGAGGATGGCTATGTTAGTAAGCTATGTATATGTACAATGAGAACAACATATATTAATATATTGAGAAATTTTCTGCTGGAAAAAAGGGTCAATAAAGAGAAGAAGCATTTTCTCACTCAAATTGTGTTTTTTGAGTTGAACGATTTATAATTTTTTTCTAAAGAGGCTCCATGCACATATACATAAGTGATTACATGGATTATTTTTTGGAAGGATACAATTTCTACTTTTCTAAACTAATAAAAAAATTTCACTTTGAAATTCAATTTTTAGTTGGAAATAGCACAAGTTGATAGTAAAGGGACTTGGTTTCTAGATGTTACTAATTATTTATGAAGCTACAAAAACCTTGCTTTAATATTTAGACAAAATTTGTAACAACAAGTTTGATATAGGTCATATTGCCTAATGTCCCATTCAAATATTAGGATATAGCTTTAACAACTATTGGAAATTATTCATGTACATTCATTTCCTTGATATCAGAAATTAGTGATCACGTTTTTACTACCTACACTAGGATATGCATTTACACAGATTTAACCAAAGGTATCTTTTACCACATTGTCCTAGAACGTCATGGTCAAAGCTAGACTCAATCCTTGTATTGTGAACAAGTTGCCTTTCATTACATACTTTTCGTTGACCATGGTTATGTGACAGCTTCATATCTGAAGGTAAAGTCTTGTCTAGCTCCAAAAAGAAAACTTGAAATCCTTATTAGAAAAAATACTAAAAGTTTTGCAATCATTAGGTAGATCCAATTAAGAATTCCTATGACTCAGTTCCTACTCCAACAATTACAATTGTTGTAGTGACCGTGAGTAGGGGAGAATCCATTATTCTTTCCATATCTTGAGAAGTAACTCCCTTTATGTTGATTCTCAAGCATGGAAGTCTCTTTAAAACACAAAAGAGGAAAATTTTGGACACAATACTATGATATTGTCATTGATGTCAAATAAGGAGTAGAAGAACATTAACCTGGAGCTCAAAAGGGAGAACGCACTACAGAAACACTATTGGGGAGGAATCTTGTCCGCTGGTGTAGTTTTCAAGACAAATTATGATCGTCTGATCATAGAGGAAACTTGCATAAAGAAGAGGAGAATCATGGTCGTCTATTCAAGATTTGGGAAAGATTTAGATCGTGAGATATAGATTAAATATAGACCGTCAGATCAAATACTAAGAGTCATGGACCGTCGATCGTGGAAATGACATACGCATGGTCAGCCCGGAATTGACCACTTCGGATAATATCGAACGAAGGAAATTTGCATGAAGGAATTTTAGTCGAAGCCGAAGTTCTGAAGTAAAATTAAGCCATCAAATCTAAGGAGAACTTCGAGATCAATGATATATGTAAGATCAAGATTTCGTAGCATCAGTCAACTCCAGTGCTGACCACTCCGGCGAAAAGAAGCCAAGAACAGGTAAGATTACCTGAAGGTCGAAGCCGCAAATTTTCGAAGTGAATAAGGATCATCAGATCTGGACAATGCATGATGACAGTTGGATTAGGATAGGCAAGTCCAATTGTGGTCAACTTCGATGCTGACCACTTCGGCAAAAAAAAGGGTTTAAAACATGTAACTTCACCTGAAGGTAGAAGCTCTGAAGTCACGAAGTAAGACACGTGGCACACACATTGAGAGACCACGGCATCATAGTCCACAACACCATGTCAGTGAGGACACGTAGCGCATTTAGATGGTGACGAGTATCAAGGTCTAGTTGGCATTTTAGGTATATGTAAGTTACAAATCTATGTGACACGTGGAATCTACTCGGCCAGTGCTACATAAGCAGTGATGTCAACAAGATACATCACTCTGGGAGTATGTCCTTCAAGGAATACTAGTTTCTACCACCAACAATTGCCCGAAGCATCGAAGGCCGAAGTCATTCTCGATTGTTGATCAACCAAGTGTAAAGGACGAGGACAAGAGCCATTCACAGTTGTCGATCTAAGATATAGATCAACAAGTATAATCTATTTCGGAAGTCAACCAAAATGGTTTGGAAAACCACCCTTCCAAGCTCTGAAATGGTGTGTGTATGACGTCTGGATGGGCAGTTTATGGTTCGGAGGTTGGAAAAATATTTATCCCTCACATAAGTTTAACTCTGAAATAATCCTGGCCATCCATAACAATGTTTGATTAAGTCATAGTCGTTGGATTAAGCTAGTGGAAGGATAGTGTAAGGATTGAAGTTAGATCGTTTATTTGGTTCCGGGAATCATGCTAACCATCGAATCAACCATTGTGAGAGGTAGCCACTTTGGGAAGTTCAAACTTCGGAAGATTAGATGCTTGGAAAGGATAAATCACCCGAAGTCTAGAGTCTGGAGGACTAGTTTCTAGCCCCCGATCATGAGTTACAAACACATAAGCCATGAGGCACTGGAAACATCGCTTAAATTAATAAGTGCATTGTCCTAGCTCCTAGACTTGTGAAGGCTATTAGAATAGGGAAGTGTTGATAAGCAATCCGGTGGTATTTTCTCTGAAGGAGTTGGAAAATTGCAGAAGTCGAAGTTCCAAAACTCTCAAATCTTGAAGTAAACGAGAATTGTCCGCTCAATTGCAGATTAAGTCCTAACCGTCTGATCTACTTCAGAGAAATGCACTCTGGGAGGATTGAATGACTGCAAAGGTTGGAAGTCCCGAAGGACAAAGTTACGAAATAAAAGGCAGTTGTCTATCTCAATGTCCAAATTAAAACATGACTATTGATCTTGATAAATGATTAAACACATGTTTTGATTAGCGCCTAGCCACCGCCTATGGTCATATGGAATAGAAGTCCTGAAGTGTCTCTATGCGAAATTTAACACACATAGTAAGAACTTTATCTCGATCTAAAAGGAGCATTGAACTAGATAGGACCTGGACTTTTTCCAATACACACAATGCATTAGAAAACTAATAAAAAATCTTAGATTTGATCAATTTAAATTTAGAATGAAATAATGAGGCACGGAATCGAGTTAAAGGAATCGATCCATACCTGTGATCGATTTATGGAAATCCCTCTCATTAAATTGAAAATCTTTCATGATAATGTATGAATAACAATAAAGGAAATACAAATGTTAGTATTGTTAATTTAAATGGAGAGGTGCAATGGTTCAAACAAAGAGACACAATGCTTCATAGCTCACACCAGTTGGAAGACTATATAAGCAATAAAGAACGGTGAAAAATATGTGTCTTTGTAGTCCAGATCAAAAGATTAAAATAGAAGTAGAGTCCAAGAAGAGGAATTGATGATACTTATGCAGTGGGGGTGGAAGGGAGGAACAAGGAAGGATTCATATCCTTTACTAATTAAGGGAGTTGGTGCTTCCTAGGGTTGGTGCCCTAAAGTTAAGAGAGTTGGTTCTTCCTAGGGTTGGTGCCCTAAAGACAAGGGAGTTGGTGCTTCATAGGGTTGGTGCCCTGAAGAAGGAGATTTGTGTCTCCTAGAGTTGGTGCTCTAAAAAGGATCGGTGTCCTTCACTATTCTTAATAAAACATTGTAATTCATGTTAATTATATTTATATAATTTATTTTAAATACAAGTATGTTGTTGATCTACTGTGGTAATTAATAAAATATCAAAGTAATTGTTAATTGTTGAAAAAAAGAGTAATATTGATTCACCCCTCCTCTCAGTATTTCCAATAGAAAACATGAAAAAGTTTCCTTAAATCGGGAAATGAATCTTGTTTTATTGTCTTCAACAGATGCAAAGATGTAATTGATAGTGATAGGTACTCCAACAATCAACAATCTAAAATTTAGTTAAATCAAAGTAACAAAATTCAAGGAAAAAATGTTAAAATTGAAAAATATAATCTTTTAATTATGAAAAATTAAATCAATAACTATAATTGTAATTAAATATTTTGAATTAATAAAAAAACTAAAAATTAAATATTAATTCTCAATTTAAATTTATAAAAATAAAACTACAAAATTAATAATTATATAAATAAACATTTTTAATAAAAAGATTTAAAAAAAAAATTAAACAAAATAATCATACTTGTGTACCCAACAAAATCTATCATTAACCCACCTATATGCAGAAAATAAGAAACTATCATTCTTAATGTTTTAAGACCATGAATCATATGCATGATAAGCATATATTTAGATATAAATATAAATGGGCATAATGAATGTAGACATACTAATGGAAGAATATGATGGTTGAATCACCAGGCTTCTCTACTTTTAAGGTTAAGGGAAAATATTAAATTTTACTTTTTAACTTTCTTTGTTGTAAGAGCACATGCCATGATAACTCATAAGATGATATGATGATACAAGCATGTGATGTGATGTGGGGGTTGTCCTTATACTTTCATTTCATGCTTATTCTACATTGATTTTACAACATTTACTTTTATTTCACAAAGAAGAGACAATTTATTATGGACAATATCTCTATAGTATAAGACAAGCTATGTATCCACATTGTTCATTTTGTTATGGACAACATATCTGCAATGTAATGGACATTTAGTCTAAAATAAGCCATGTATCCATATTGTTCATATTGTTATGGGTAACATATTTGTAATGTAGTGGATATTTAATCCAAGACACACTATGTACCCAGATTGTTCATTTTGTTATGGGAAACATATCTACAATGTAGTGGACATTTAGTCTAAGGTAAGTCATGTACCCACATTGTTCATCTTGTTGGACATTTAGTCTAAGGCAAGTCATGTACCCACATTGTTTATCTTGTTATAGGCAACATATATGCAATGCAGTGAACATTTAGTTCATATACCTACATTGTTCATCTTGTTATAGACAACATATATATAATACAATGAACATTTAATCCAAGACAAGTCATGTACTCACATTGTTCATCTTGTTATGAGCAACATATTTGTTCAAAACAAACCATGTACCCACATTGTTCATCTTGTTATCGACAACATATTTACAATGCATTATATTTATTCAAAACAAACCATGTATCCACATTGTTCATTGTTATCAACAACATATTTACAATGCATTGGACATTTAATCCAAGACAAGCCATATACCCCCATTGTTCAGTTCATCTTGTTATGGGAAACATATTTGCAATGCATTGGACATTTAATCCAAGACAAAGCATGTACCCACATTGTTCAGTTCAAAATAAATAGACATAAGAAAAATTAAAAACACAAGAAATATTCCAAACACGGAGTAGTGGTTTGCCTATCAATTAGTATCCACATTGTTCAATCAATCCAAAACAAGTCGGGTAGCAACATTGTTCTAGGACGAATGATGACCTCAACTCCTGTAAAGTAGAAAGAAATAAAACCATATTAAAAAGTTGAGATAAAGACTAGTATGGTCAATCTCAGCCACATCGGGATGCAGATACGCCAACACCATGTTCCCCTTGATTTGGAATGGACCTATTCAAACTCACACCTTCGTTTCGAATGGACTTATTCGTACCCACAAATGATGATTAAAGCATTTGATGGCAAACACGACCTTAAAAAAATGTTTTCTTTGTATTTTACCATGGAAGAATTTATATATTCATTGTAATATATATTACAAAATTAAGGATAATACAGAAATAGAGAAATAAAATTATAACATACATATATATGAGAGAAAAAGTTAAATTATATTTAGAAGTAGTAATTGATTTATTTATGGGATTAAAGTTACATATTATTAGAAAGTATTTTGTTGTTAGATATAGTCTTGGAAATTACCATAAGGGATATTGGTTTTCTTGCGGATATTAGCTAGATTGATACTACTTTTTGATCCTAAAGTAAGACTTAAAATTGTTTATGAATGACTAAGAAGACTTAAAATTGTTTATGAATGACTAAGAACTTGTCTTCCTTAAATATAAGGAAAAAAGGTTAATGACCCAAAATCCAAATACATCTAGCATGAGTGAAAGTCTAACCCCCCTTACAAACCATTAGTTATCCCTTTTAACCAAAAAAACAAATTAATTTATAACTTATTACAACAACAAATAATTCAATATTTTCAAAGATATTTGAATTCCAAGAACCTTTTAACATTTGAATTTTATTATACATCAAATGATTGAAGTTGTTTCTATTAAGTGGAATGTGTAGGCTAGGGTGTTAGTCCCAAGAATAGTTAAGGAGATTCATCAACACAACCTTACAATGGTATGCATGTATGCAACTTTCACCTATCCTCGCGAGCATTAAGGTATGGGCAAAGACAAAAATTAACTACATAAAAACTCATTTTTGTTTAAATATGTCATAATAAACCCTTACAAAACACTCCAATTAAAATTAAAACTAAAGATCCTTAGAAATGGATAGACTTTGAGATATCAGCTAGCAAGATGCCATGTCCCTCTCTTCGAAATGCTTCTCATTCCCTTTATATTTACTTTGCTTGCTTTTTAAACATTTTTTTAATTTGAGTTATTTAAATTTTAATATAATATTATATTATTAAGTGCCAATTAGAATTCAAACAAAAGATCCTTGATATGGATTGACTTTGACAACAAGAAGTAAGATGTCATGTCCCTCTCCATACAATGATTATCATTCCCTCTCTAATTACATTAATGGCTTCCTAAACATCGTTTTTCCCATTTAAATTTAAAGCTTGAATTATTTAATTTTAATGTAATTTTGTGTTTATAACAATGTTAACATTTCTCAACATAAGAAAAGTGTTTCTCCCTTATTTACTTTATTATTATTTTTACTAATTACATATTAAGTATATAAAATAACATAAATATTTATTAAATTATATAAATTCAGTTTTTAAGATTATATTTTAATATGATTAGTTGGTTGGTTCATTATGGATTTGTTAATTTTTAATATATAAATTGATTTCTTACCAATGTTGAATATTGAAGATGTTTTATGTATAATTGGAAACAAAGTTTAGGTTAAATACTTGGTTGATTTCAAACTCCTCCCATTTAAGTTTGATTAGAGTGACCTTGAAAATATCGACGATGTTCATCTCCATATCTTTTTTCTCTAGAAGCATGTGGTATGTTTCTTATTTGTTTTCTTAGCTATATGTTGTGCTTGTAACATTCTTCAGTGATATTGCACCTTATTTGTATTAGAATTTGTCTCAAAAAAATTAAATTTTTAAGTCGAATAAATACATAACATTATTTTATTTTTTACATTTTTTCACGATATGCTTTTGAATATCTTTGTATGCAAAGTGAGCCCTTTTCTAATTTGAAGAGAGAAAAGAGATTTTAAAGTCGTAAAACAACACATCAAACACAACATATTTCACTATTTATTATTCACATATGCACCCACATAACATGTCCCACAGAGTCCCCTAGATGGGGCGCTAACAGATGGGGCCACAACATGTAACGACCCTAGCCGTTACGACTACAAGCAAAGCAGAAAGTGCAATTTTTTTTTCTTTTTAGGTAGGAAGGCAACGACGACAAACAGTTGAACCACACAACCTAACAACGAACACAAGCTTGCAGATCATGCAACAGACAACTATGACTCCACACACTAGCACAAAGAGCAATTGGTTGAAACATGCACAAATCAAAGAAGGAAATGAACTACCCGCCCGACACACACAACACAACAATGCCTACAAGCTAAGGATAACATCCACAATCTCAACCCAATGGTATTGACGACCAGTAACTAGAACCTCTATGGCACGCAAACCAAACCCATGTAGGCATTACAACCCAAGCGCCAACAAAAAACTTACAATGACCAACAACACCCACAACGGGAAGCAGAGACTCCGACCAAGTTATCATTCACCTCTATCCAATAGGGCGCACCATGATCCCCTCATCAGGGATCATGTCGTCCCCGGGAGATAAGCGCGACAATAATCCTAGCGCAACCTAACCTATCAAGACCATGGACTCAAGAAAACTCCAATGCGCTAGGAACTGAAATAACTAACAAGAAGACTACACCCACACCCCAAGCAATAGGTCAACAAGATGCAAGATGATGTCATTCAAAGAAAATGCACAAGCTATTACACGACTTCACCAACAACCCAAACCATCTAAGCAAGAGGTCTAAGTGCGAAGGAGTGAGTTGTAAAAAATCTACTATGGTCATAAATGTTATCATATGGTGACCTAACCTAGGCACTGAACAACATCAAGAAACGTTGATTAACAATATCCATCGTCCATTAAATTAAGTGAACTACTGAATCATGTTGCTTATATAATAATTGATTTGTTTTCTAAATTAGCAAGTCTAAATTAATCGATAAATACAAATCTAAATTAATGATTTAACAATGTATAACAATATCAATATATAACGTTATTATTCTAATACTATTAACAATATTAGTATATAACGCTATTAACAATATTAATATATAACACTATAATTATAACACTATCAACAATATTAATTTACCACACGCTATCTAACCATATTAACAATATTAATGTATAACATGTTGTCTATAAATGCCATTTGGATGCCGTTCTTTATTCCATTAGATAAACACGCTGTCCTTCAGTTGTATTTTAAATTAGCAGTATGTATCTTGGTGTAATCAATTTTCTACAAGCATTCTGGGTAAGACATTCAATATTAATCGCCAAAAATGGTGTTCAGTCTATACTATATTGTTGTTGACTATTATTATACATAACGCATATAAAAATGATGTCCCTTATTTATGGTTATTGTCAATGCTGGCATACCATCAAAATTTACTGCCAATATTTACTGTTGGTATATTAATTAAGTGTTGTCAGGAATCAAGGAATTATTGTTACATCAAAGCCATGGGAAAATATAAATCATTGACATACGTGAATATACATAGTTGTTATATAATGAAATAGAAAAATCACTATTGCACAATATCTAGAGAATCGATGTCACGATAGCATATTTAAAATCGCATTACTTATTCACTGTGATAGCATATTTAATTCACTATGATGGCATTACTAATTCACTGTGATATAATTCCTTGTGATAGCATATTAAAATCGCATTACTAAAACACAGTTACATAAATCGTTTCCATTGATAGAACACTTAAAATCGCATTACTAATTCACCGTGATAGCATAATTAATTCACTTAGTTTTAATAATGAAAAGCAGAGTTTTATCCTCAAAATCATTGGGTTTCATTAGTGAATGTTGTTGATTTTTATCATCAAAGGAATGGAGTTTTATTAATGAAAAACGCAGTCAAATATGTATTAAAAAAAACACATTGATCTTTCTCTCAAACAAGTTAAAGGAATGTAACTTCATAGTCAAGGGAACAGTAAACAAATCGCAGCGTAAGATTCACCATCAACTATAATGAGTTACTAAGGAAATTTGTGGTTGAATGAATTAAAATGAAAGGTAATTTCTCCATCAAAATACAATGATTTGCAGAGGGAGAAATTTTGTGGTTGAAGATATTAAAACAAAAGGAAAATTTGTCATCCAACCATAATGATTTGCATAGGGAATTCGTGGTGGAAACTCAATAGCATCTAAATACTAAAACCATTTCTGAATAATAAAATCCTTTCTAAATAATGAAATCTTTTCTGAGTAGTAAAAATGTGGGTAAAGTGATATTGCAGTGAGTCAAATTGCAATGATAATCGCAGTCAAAAGTCATGAAACCCAGAGTAATTAAAGATTCAAATCACATTTATTCAAGGGTAAGTTCGTTGCCTATCACAGTGTGATGTCGCTGAATTACACAGGTTCAAAAAAAAACAGTCAACAAGGGTGAATCCATTGCCAATAGAGGCATGATTTTGCTGAGTTTGTCATAGGAAAACACATTTAAATAATGGGTAAAATCGCAAATTAATACTGGTAACTTTTCGCAGTCTATCAATGATATGCAAGACATTGATTCAATTTGCAATACAGCGAAATAATAATCTGCAATACAACAATATACAAATGGAGGGTAAAATTTAGTAAAAATGAGTGCACACTCTTTGTAAAAACTAAGGCCACGTTATGCGAAAACGAAAATTTGCCAAGTAAAATCATTGTGGGAAGGGCCACAATAGTCATAAAGGAAAAATCTAGTTAATGAGCCATGAGAACCATGGTGAATCTGTTGTGTAAAGGCTGAGTAAAGAATTCAAAAAATCAGAGATAATCCATCACAGGAAAACGAAGAAGAAAACAACCTCCAGAAAACGCAAAAGTAAACAATCACAAGAATGCACAAAGTTTCGACATTCAAGTCTCAGGGGTTTATACAAGATTTAACAATTAAAACGCAGAGAAAATTGAAGTTTTAATCAACAGGGCACAGAGATAAGTAAGGTAAATGGCTGGGCAAAATTATCCTTTGCTCATCATCCATGCACAGAAAAGCAGGGCATTAGAATCTATAGGTCTATTAACACCGAAGTGACGAACATAGATTCGGCTCCTAGCCGACTGCTCAGGCATGGAATGATGATCTAGAGATAAGTACAGAAGCTAAAGCACAATATCTTCATAATAATCAATAAAACAAACAAAACAATCATAGCAAACGAGGATAGGGTTGCAAAGGAAATCAAATCAAATGCAGCGAGCATAAAGCTATGATGACCTTAATTTCTCGATTTAAAAACGCTAAATAAAACACATTTATTTACATAATAGAAATACATTAATGAAAGCGCAAGAACAATATTAATCTACTATTCAAAATAAATGCATGTGTACTATAGCCCAAGGCGACAACTCCGAGTCATTGTCTCATGCGTGCTCCGTCCAGCTCCCGCTTGCCGACCGAGGTGACTTCACCGGTACCTCCCAGCCAACGCTAGGGGTACTCTTCTTCCCCCTAAGCCCCCCGAGCTGCAAAGGGGCCACACACACTAAACCAAAGAACAGCTAGAAACTAGCTCGCCTCGCAAGGTCAAGCTACCACTCGTTACCCGAGCTGGGTATCCCAACTCCCACAAGATAATCCAGTCAAGACAAAAATTCTGCAACGCGACATTACCATAAAGGAAGAGATTCATACTCCTCCTTCTCCCTCCTTTAAATAGATTTTCTAAGTGATTTCTTTCCCAAATTCCCATTTAATTTATTTTTCAATAATTTAATTCAGAAAAAAAAAACACCCCCATACACATGTCACCCATCCCCTTAGTTGCACCAGAAATTAATTTCATTAATTATTTAATTACTCCTATTTCCCTCACCCACCTAAAATCATTCCTAAAATTGCTCCTAGGTGTCCCCATATTCCCTTACACATTTTATTGACTTACGCCCTTTCTAAATTCCTAGTTGAGTTCAATTTAGAAAGTTCTTAAAGGAAAGATTCCTTACTAAGTTAGTCATTATGGTTTTTCCTTATGTTTCCCTTTTTCTTTATGTTTCCCCCCTTTTCCCTTAGTTTCCTAATTCTTTTTAAGTTTCCCTCTTTTCCCTTTTTATCTAAAACTCAAATTAGCAAGTGTAGAAAATTACCTTTTCCTCTTTTTCTTTTTAATTAATAAATTTTAACTAGCATATGTAACAAACAATCATTTCCCTTTTTAAAAAATTTAATCCCCCAAAGTAATTTGATTTTAATAAATTAATTGAATTTCTTACCCCCTTCTCGTCACATGTTTAATGATTATTATTATTATTTTACCACAAGTATCACTTAGAACTAGATTTTATTTTCCTAGGTTGGGCGGCATTTTTATTAGGGAAATTGTTTTTAAATATTTCTTATCACATCATTCGTTCTAAGTCCATCTAGGTTTATTCACTTATTAGGTAACAACACGATGTGCCCTTCAGGATGCACTAGGTGCTCCAAGGGTGCCACTCATCTCCTTTTATTTTTCTTGCACGACGTGCCCTTCAGGATGCACTACATGCCCCAAGGGTGTCGCTCGCCTCTTTCCATTTTTCTTACACAACGTGCCCTTCAGGATGCACTACGTACTCCAAGGGTGCCACTCGCTTCTTGACTGACTTGGTAGACATCAAAAACCACTGGAGTCAATACTCCACCAGGTGATCTTGTGGGAGACTAAGGGCCTCTAAGGAATAAGGCCACTTCCTTATTGCACGCCCCTTAGAATCATCGTGAGCGACTATCGCAGTCTTCCCTCATGGCATCGTGGGCCTTCTCGAACTAGGTAATCGTTAACCTACAGTTCAAGCCGTGATGGGAGTTCTAGTAGGCTGTGGCAGGGCTATTGTGCACACCTCTCCCTCAACGTCTCTGGTTGTCATGCGTGACCCCTCTACTCCACATGTGAGTCTGGTCAAAAAGCTATCATCAACCTGCATCATCAATGAATCATGTCAGAAATAAAATCAATCATCATAAAATCTAATCAAATGTGCATATGTCATATCAAAAACAATCAAACCCCAATAGTCCACTCCCTGACTCGATATGGAGTCCAAGGGTCTTCATCAATGACTCTGCATCCTCGAGGTCCAAATCCCTGCACACTCAAGAGAACCCAGTCAATAGCACCTGTCTATGTAAATACATGAAATAACATATAATCACATCCATAATGTCTCATAATCATAATCAACGACCAATAGTATAATAATCCGAATCACTTGCAAGCAAGTTTCCTCAAAGAATAAGTTCACTCAGTGCATGCAAGAGCGAGATGTTACATACACCCCCTCTTGGTCTAAAATTCGTCCCGAAGTTTCACAGTATATAAATGTCGAAATAATGTGTATCACAGTATCATAAGTCTATCTATCAAAAAATAATGGAAACTGTTGGCATATATCATATGCGTCTTCCCAGGTCGTCGAGTGTGGACTATAGTTGTCCCACTGGACCTTGACTTGATCTATCGTTTGACATCGTAGTTGTCGAATGCGATGATCCAAGACTCAGATCAACTCAGCCATGAGCACCCCCTCGTCTGATACTTGCAAGGAACTCATGTCAATAACATGTATAGGATCACTAATATAATGTCTCAAAACAGATACATGAAAAACATCATGCATACGCCTCAAATAATCAAGCAAGGCTAGTCGATAGTCCACAGACCCCTTCCTCTCCATAATCTCGAAAGGTCCCATGAACCCAGGAGAGAGTTTAGCTCCCTTTCCAAACTTGATCGAACTCTTATGTGGTTTTACCCGCAAGAAGACTCAATCGCCAACTTCATAACTACGGTCGATACGACGCGCATCGACATAACGCTTTTGTCGATCCTGTGCTTCTTTGATCCTTTGTCTTATTGTTTGCATCTGATCTTCCATTTCTTGGATCTCTTCTAGTCCCACCAGGACCCTATCCTCAATCCGATGCCAACTCAAAGGAGTCTGACATGGTCGCCCATAAAGGAACTGAAAATGCACCATCCTAATGGTGCTTTGGTAACTGTTGTTATATCCAAATTCTACCAGTGGAAAGAATTATTCCCAATGCTTTTGTTGGTCCATCACGTACATGCGCAACATGTCTTCCAAGATTTGATTTGTTCGTTCGGTCTGCCTGTTTGTCTCAGGTTGATACTCAATACTAAAGTTAAGTTGGGTTCCCAAGGCCTCTTGGAAACTAGTCCAAAATTGTCCAGTAAACATCGATCCACGATTGGATATAATCCTCTTATCCACACCATGCAGCCTCACAATCTCATTGATGAAAACTCTAGCTATGTCAGGTGCCTGATACGCCATACGCATAGGAATAAAATGAGCACTCTTCATCAAAGTGTTGACTACCACAGAAATCAAGTCGTGTCTCCTTGCCATTAGTGGCAATCAAACTATGAAATCCATCGAAATGACCTCCCATTTCGATTTTGGAATTTCATGACGCTGTATTAATCCTATTGGATGTCTATTTTCAGCCTTCACCTGCTGACATTCTAGACATCTGGCCACATAGTTAACTATGTCTTTCTTCATTCCTTTCCAGAAGAATAAGGGTCTAAGGTTTTCCCTCATCTTCGTGATGCTTGGGTGAGCCATGTACACTTCTCTGTGAGCCTTGTTTAGGATCAAACTCCTCAACTCGTCGTTTGGTGGTACGTAAATTCGATTTTTAAATCTCAATAGTCTGTCGTCGTCCAACGTAAATCCTTCAAATCTTGGTACCATCATTATGCTTTGTCCGATAAAATCCTTGACCTCTTTGTACCAGTCATCGTCACACTATAAAGTTAGAATATTTTCACGTAGATTCGTCTAAAGAGGCAACACCGAAAAGATGCATGGTCTCCGACTCAATGCATCCGCCACTCGGTTCATTGTTCCTTTTATGTAGGTAATCTCCAAATCGTACTCTCCAAGCAATTCCGACCAACATAGTTGTCACACGTTTAGGTTGCTTTGCATAAAGATGTGTTGTAGTCCACAGTGGTTCATTTTTAGTTCAAATTTTCATCCAATAAGGTAGTGTCTCCAAACTCTCAAGGCATAAACGAGGGCTAACAACTACAAATCGTGCGTTGCATAGTTCTCCTCGTGCCTTCTTAATTTCCTCAAGATGTAAGCAATCACTCGATTGTCTTGCATCAAGACTCTGCCTAATCATTCCTTGGATGCATCAGTGCATACCAAGAAGTCTGCGTCCATGTCAAGGACCTTTAGTATCATTGTTGTTGTCAACATCTCCTTGAGCCTCTGAAATGCCTCCACACATTTCTCGTTCCAAATAAACTTCTTGTTCTTCTTCTACAATTCTGTGATTGGATTTGCTAACTTCAAAAATCCCTTGACGAACCGTCGATAGTATCCTGCTAAACCCATGAAGCTACGCACTTCTGGGACATTTTTCGACATAGGCCAGTCCATAATAGCCTTGACCTTTGCTAGATCATCTTGACCATCAACATGGGATTCAACATGCAGCATAAAACACTGTCCTTTAAAAGTTTCAGTTGCCTCATCACCTAGCTCCGTTACTCTCTGTGCATCTTTTCCAGCGAATTCTTCCAGATAAGTATCCTTCACTGCAGGTACAGTATCTTCCTCCATTAGTTCAATCCTTTTTGATCCAATTTTAGAAGGTGAACAGTAATTCTTCTCAGCATATGCTGAGGCCACAGTATCACCCATTTCATTCTGGTCTTTTATTTGACATGGGACAGATTGACTTCCTTCATCCACTGAACCAAAACCACTGGGGTGATTAACCTTAGAGAGTGAACTAAGAGCATCTACCATGTAAGAATTTGTTTTATTTGCAGGTATTCCATGTTTCTTGCACAGGTTCTGAAGCTCTCTCCTGGCGAGGCTATGATAATATACAACCGCTATCTGTGTTGCCATTCTGCTTAGGCTTACAACATAAGCAACTTACAGGATCTTAGAGTACTAGGTTTGGTCTTTCCATCCTTATTATGGGGACTAACATTCTGCATTACTGGAGTTCTATCTAGTTCCACCAACACTTCCTTCACATCCTGAGCTGCAGCAGTATTATCATCC
>JASDQU010185761.1:0-20536 GCA_032191745.1 Picea mariana | reverse complement strand
TGCTATAAATCTAAATCCAAAGAAAGGAAGAAAGAAAGATGAGTTCTATTTCAAAGAGGGCTTCTTGTATGGCGGTCGTGGGAGCCATCGAGGGTTTCAGAATCTTCACAGATCAGAGGGCCTTCAATTTCAAGAATCTACTAATAACGCCCAAGTTATTGTCTATTTCTCCTAACACATTTGCGTTTGCTTCTGCCACTGGCGTTGGCGCTGCTGCTGTTGCCCTGAAATCTGCTTCTGCTTCAGAAGCGAATCCAAATACTCATCTTCAAGAAGCAGCAGCAAAATCAAAGAATGCAGAATTGAAGGATGATTCTTTGAGATGCGTGATGTTTCTCAGTTGTTGGACCCCAAACTGATTAAAATATGATTCAATTTGGTCACGATAGAGAGGAATTGGAGGAGGGATTGATCACCTGCTGGTGCTGCAGCATGATGGCCGCCCAACCGCCGGCATATAAGTTGTATACTATGAATTGTTTTTGTAAATGAATGAATTGAATGCAATTTTATGGGTCCAACGGACACAGAATTTTGGTAATAAAGGTTATGGGCTCTTTTTATCTCAATCTCTCGTTGGCCGCCTGTGTCAATTCGTCTCATTTCACTATTAAACAACATGGCAATTGACAGGGTTCTGTAACATCATCTTCGTCCTCTTCCTCTGAACTTCCGCAAATATTGCTATCCCCAGGCCGGTAACAAAATGGATTATTTGCAGGACTGTCTTTTGATCCTATAATTAATATTGCTTTCTGGGTTTTGATTTCTACCCAAATGAATCAAGCTTGCTTGAATCATGCAAGCAAATTGCAAGAGGCAAATCTCAGAAAAATAATTAGAAATGTAACTTCAGAAATTCGGACCATATGCATTGAAAGGAAATTCAAGGAGAAATTAAAAGCAGGGAAATTAAAAGGAAGTTTTCAGGCTACTTTTTTCGTTTGAGTTTGCTCGAAATTGGGTGAAAACTCAAAAGGTAGTTTGAGTTAGCTCCAAGTTGGGTGAAAACTCAAAAGGTAGAACATTTATCAAAGCTTAATTTAAATGTTTGTACATCTTTTCAATAGCAGTAGTTAAAACTAATTATGGCTTTAAACAATTTTAAAATTCAAATTATGTAGTAATTAAAACTAATTATCGCCTTTAACAATTTTAAAATCCAAATTACATACAAAAGTTGATATATTTATTTTGTACTTTCACATAAAAAATTAAGAATGAAGTATTGATAAAAGTCATGTTTAAGGGTGATAGGAGTGGGTGGGAGCTTTTATGGTCCTAGGGGAACAAACTGGTACGACACCAACTATAAAGTTCGGTGGTACAAATTAAGCAAATTGTTTTTCAATTTGACCACATCTCCATATGTCATATAAGGAGATCTAACATTCTCTCTACATCTTGGGAAAATGGTGTAAAATTGGGAGTTTCATTTTCTGTCTATTCCCTAATTTGACAATGGCAGATTACTCCATTAAATTCAAATCGATGATGTGTGACTTCAAAGGACATTTTAGTTTGACAATAATGAATTACTCCATTAAATTCGAATCAATAACATGTAACTTCAAAGGACATATGGTGTGGCTATCTTAATGGTCGTGCATGGTTATAATTTGGTGGAGGGATGGAAGGTACATGCGAGAAAGCTTGCAATTAAGTAAAGCAATGGTTCGTGAGGGTGATAAACCAATGAAGTTAGAACTAGGGGATACATATTGGAATCATTGTAATTGGATTTTGCGTTAGCTCTGCAACCCTGAGGCTTGGCTTAGGGTGGAATTGAAGGTGGGCATCGTGGTTTTGTGGAGGCATATTCTCTTTGGGTTTGTTGTGGTGGAGGTGGGTTTAATTTGGGAGTCTCTTCGTTCTTTCAAGCAGAGTAATGGTTGTTGAGACTGAGGAGAAGTATGCTCTCGATTGGCATTTGCTAGCAAGGGTTCTGCTCAAGTGTCGTTGTGGAGTCTAGGAAGCCTGGGTCCTTTCACTAGGTTGTGGATTCGTTCTGGGAACAATGTTTGAGGCACACAATCTTCTTAGGATAGGGCTAGCAGAGGAGGAAACTATCGCAAGAGAAGTCCCCGGGGAGATTAAATGAATCCTTTGGAGGCATGAAGAAATTGGGCAAGGAAACAATAGTGCCATTTTGATTCTCACAATCAAAGCTACAATGCTAGAGTAGGTGAGCGTTTCTCACAATGACAATGTATCAAGTCTTCTTCCAAGTTTTGGGGGTCATTTGGATTTGATTAAAGCAGAGTGTGATAGGCTGCAGATTCTGATTTTAACTCACAGTATGGACAATTTATCATTGGCTTCCAACAACAACAACATCCAAAGTTCCATCCATAGAAGGGAGGCAGTGGTGGAAACCAGATATCAGGTCCCTACATAGATCGAAAATGAGACTAATCAACGAGTTGAAGAATAACCAAAAGACCAAAACAATGTGAAATAAACTACACTATGAATATTTTTATGTATTATTTGCATTTTATGTCAATTTATTTCACAAGCTACCTACAAAAACATATGAAATGCTAGGCCAATAACTAATTTTCTATTTGTATTTAGCCAATTAAAATTATATAGTGTTTTGGAAAACTCCTTAAAGTATTTTTGTAATTGTTGTTGTCTTGACACAACATGTTTATATATATAATATGCACAGTTTTCAATTTTAAAAAAAATAAAAGATGAAGGTAAAGTTATTTTAATTTGGTTAAGGTATTTTTGTAATTATTGTTGTCCTAACATAATATGTTTTATGTTATATATAATAATAATAATAATAATAATTTTTCATTTTTTTTTTGTTAAAAGAAAGGAGAAAATATATTTAAATTTCAATTAGATTAGATAAATTTATTAAAAGTAATAAGGGATATGTACAATTTACATGTCTCATATTTATAATATAAATAAAAAATTAAATTGAACAAATAATAAAATCAATAAAAATTTGAAATATTTATAATATAAATAAAAAATTAAATTAAACAAATAATAAAATCAATAAAAATTTGAAAAGTAAATAAATTAATATAGATTTAATTAATTTCATTTCATTTCAATAATGTTTTAAGTTTAAAATTTAAAATAAATTTAAGTTTTTTTTAAATTTCATGTATTCCATTTTTGTATTAATAAAAAAAAGTTATCGAGAAGAAAAAAGTTTAAAACATTTAATATAAAATTAGTTAAAAATATTATGTGGATTTACTAAGATTGAATTGATCTATAGGATTTTAAGAGGGTAAGTGATTACTTGTAATTCTTTAGAATTTTGTTTCTGTGTTTAAAAAACAACATTAAGAGAAGCTTTTATTGCCAACTTTGAGCTTACAAAAAACCCGTAGCTTAACTGCGTACATAAAAATACATGCCGCTGAAGGTATAACTACCTGTTACAAAATTACATTGCTCTTCACGATTTTCCAGAAGTTCAAATCCCCGAAATCTTCGGATAAGATCAACAATCCAAGATGGCCCTCAGCCAACGACTGAGATCTTCTTCGTGACTTCGTGTTTCACGTTGTCGAAAGATTAGCTTGCTCTCCTCTTCTGAAACCTGAACCCTCAAACTTGCATTAGATCAACGGTTTACGACCTTTCGTGATCTGATGGCTGCGGTCAAATCGTGAGTTTTCATTTCGCGACCCGTCGCTTCTCCCAATATCGAGACTTCGCGTCTCAGGAAAACGAAGGACTAAGTGGTCCCCTTCTCTCGATACCCGAATTTGCGAATCCTTGGAGACTAGATCAATGGTTCAGATATCCTCGTGCTTCAACGGTTTAGATCCCCTCTCACATTTCACGACTTCGTGTTTCGCGACTTCATTACTTTGGAGAGCAGCTCCCTCCATGCTTCAGACTTCCGATTTCTGAGTTCCCGAAATCATCCGTCGGATGTTGATCTTTTGCATTTACGGTTGTGGTCACCCTCTCTCCTGAGCTTCTGATCATTTCTGACTAGGAAGATTTTCTAAGTAATCAAAGGTGACACCCTGTCCGGGTTAGGGCCGTCCAGTTGGGCAAGCTCCTTGCATTGGAGCCAAAGGGGTTAGAGTAAGAGAGGGTATGAGAAGTGCCTTGAAGCTGTAAAGAGGGCCAAGGAGGCGCCAACTGGGAGTGATTTTCCCTGGATCTCTTCCATTCAGGATTTTTGTTGCCAAGTCTATTATGATTTTGGAGTCTCCTTCAATGATCAAACATGTCCGGTTTTGATCTAGAGACATTTGCACTCATTTGATAAGACCCCAAATTTCTGTTGAACTGTTGGTGTCGCATCCTAGATTTTCTGTAATGAGGATTTGAATTTGGCCCCGATTGTTTCTTATGACCACTCCATAGCCTGAGTTTCCTGGATTTCCCTTTGATGCACCATCAAAGTTGACTTTGTGGAAGCTAGGCGGGGGGGGAGCCACTTAGAGGGACTGAGGGATTTTGAATTTAGGGGGGGCTGCTGAGGAGTGGTGGAGTGTGCAAACGAGAAGCCCCAAGAGTTGAGGAGCAAGAGCTCACCTAGCTCAGTGGGGAAGTCTTCCTTGGTCCACAAATGAAGCTGAAGAGTTTCCTGGAGATGCAGGAGGATTGTATTCCAGCGGAGGAGGGGAGGGATGGGAATGAAAGATTCTTTTGTTCCTCTCTTTGCATAGTTGCCAAACTATGAAGTCTAGTAAGAGTTGCCAGGTTTTGTTCAGGATGGGACTTTTGAAGAACCCAGAACCCCAATCCATGATGGTTCTTATGATGCTATTTTTAATTTGTTTGGTTCTTCTCATGAGCTGAGTGGCCTGGTTCCAGATGTTCTCACTGAGTGGATAGTTTTTTAGGAAGTGCTCCATGGTTTCTGCTTGGAGATGGCAGAGATGGGAAATCGAGGGGCCAATGAAACCTCGTCTTTGAATATTGTCCCAGGTTAAGATCTTGTTATGAAGTAGAAGCCAGAGGAATGTAAAGATTTTGGGCCAGAGTTTTGATTTCCATATTGTTGTCCAGATGCTATCATTTTGAAGATTATGGAATTTCTCCTGTAGAGTGTATCCCTCCTTGAGAGTGAAGCTTCCATGAGGTGTGTATCCCCATCTAAGAATGTCTTGGTCTATGCTTTTCCGGATTTGTCTTTGGTAGGTTGCTTGTTTCCAGTGCTGCAGGTCAAGTCCCTGGTCACTTGGAGTTCCTAGTGGGTAGATTTCCAGTTTTGTCAGGGAGAACTGATGAGGGTATCTGTCCATAAATATGTCACTTTGAGAGTGGCAAGATCTTGAATGTGATTTTTGTAGGATTGTAGATTTTCTTCCTATCGTAGGGGTGGCATTTTCTGCCAGGAATCTGTCCAGAATAGGGCATTCCGACCATTGTGAACTTCCCAAAAAACATGTTCCTGTATGAGTGGTCGATTTTTCCAGGCCGCATTCCAGATGTTGGAGCCTTTAATTTGCTCTTGCAGTCTTATAAGATGGATTTGATGCATGTATGGGGCATACTTGCATTTCCAGAGTTTTTCCTAGATCTCTATGGTGTTTTGAGCCATCTCCACCAAATTCTTACTCCCATGGTTCTATTTAATTTTCCACGGTCCCGGAGGCCTAGACCACCATAAGATTTGGGCTTGCGGACTTTTTCCTAGCTGACTAGGGCCCATTTTTTGTCCAGGTTGTGTCCATGCCATAGAAATTTTCTTTGTTGATTCCTTATTTTCTTTATGACTGATTGGGGGGCAGCTAGGGCTGAGAAGAGGTAAGCTGGGATGGCTTGAAGGACTGACTTTAAGAGAACGATTTTGGCTAAAAGGTTGAGGGAGTGAAAGGTCCAATTGTTGAGACGATTTGTAATGGAGAGTAGGAGAGAGTCCCAGGAGATGTTTTTGGTTGCTGAGTCAGAGAGAGGGAGTCCTAGGTAGCGAGAAGGCAGAGTGCAGACATGTGTATTCATAAGTTGAGATAGGTGTTGTTGGATTTTTGCAGGAGTATTAAAAAACAAAAGTTGCGACTAGGCCAGATTAAAGGTGGTGGCAGAGGCTTCGCTGAAATTAGAGAGGATGGAGATTAGTTTATTTGCTTATTGCGCGATGGGGGTGTTCATTAGAAACGTGTCACCGAAAAATTGGTTGTGGGAGGCTGTCGGTTGTAACCCATGAAGAGGGAGGCCTTGAAGAGATCCATTTTGAATTGAAGCCTTGATATAGCGTCCTAGGCCTTCAACCATTATGACAAAAAGGAAAGAGGAGATAGGGTCACCTTGACTTATACCTCTTGTAGGGGAGAAGGGTTGAGAGGGGAATCCATTAATGAGGATTGAGAAAAGGGTTGAGGAAATGAGGTTCATTATCCAAGAGATCCAATCCTTGTTGAAACCAAAAGCCGATAGGAGAGCTTTAATTTATTGCCAGCTTAATTTGTCAAAAGATTTTGAAAGGTCAAGTTTTAGAAGCATACCTGGAGTACAGGTGCTTTTGAGCGAGTGAATGATTTCATGGACAAGTATGATGCTATACATGATTTTCCTTCCTTCGACATATCCTGATTGCTCCTTGGAGATGATGAAGGGGAGTATTGGCTTGAGTCTTAGAGCTATGACCTTGGAGATGATTTTGTAGATCAGGTTGTAGAGTCATATGGGTCTAAAGTTCTTCGGGTTTGTGACCCTTTCTTCTTTGGGTATTAGGGTGAGGGAAGTGGTATTTAGTGTTGGAAGAACTTTTCCTAAGCTACATTATTCCTCCACCAGTTGCATCACTTCATCCCTTAACATTGGCCAACATGAGTGGAAGATGCCTGTTGTGAAAATATCTGGGCCTGGAGCCTTGCCTATGGGTAGCTCTTGAATAGCCTGATCCACGTCTGCTTGCATTATTGGTGTCATGAGAGCCTCATTTTGTTCCTGGGTTATAATAGTTGGGATGTTTTGGGTCACCCATTCTATTACTGAGGTACGGTCCACCTTGGGTTTTGAGAGGAGATCTTTGTAGAAGTCTATCAGCTCGTGCGTTATTTCTTGATGAGTTAATAGGGAGTTGCCTTGCGAGTCATCCAACTTTGTGATACGATTGATGAGGTATCTGTGGATCGTGGAACGATGGAATAATTTGGTGTTTTTCTCTTCCTCGTTGAGACATTTAACCTGCTATTTCTGTCTCCATGGGATTTCTTCCTGCTTGTGTCTTTCCTCTAGTTGTCATTTGAGTTCACTCTCCTCCTACTGTTGAGTGATTGTGTATCCTGCTTGAATGATTTGTCCCTCAAGGTCCTCTAGTTTTTGTTCCAGTAATTTCCTTTCCTGGAAAATGTTCCCAAATACTTCTTTGCTCCATTTGCGCACCTGTTGTTTAAAATGTTTGAGTCTTTTATGGAAGCAATACATTTTTGTGCCCCTCTATATTTTCATTGTGCTCCACCAGTGTCGGGCTAGCTCCTGGAAGTCTGTATGGGTGAGCCAAAATTTTTCAAATCTGAAGGGTTTAAGCTTGGGGATGGGGATAGTGTCAACCCAAAGTTGAACCGACCAGTGGTCTGATCTTGCCTTCGAGAGGATGTTGGAGTCTACTAGGGGGCCTTCCAAAAGGAGAGTCTCCGAAATGAGGAAGCAATCTAACCTGCAGGCTATTTGTTGGTGGCCTGATATTTTGTTGGTCCAGGTGTAGGTGCCATTTCCATTCTCAATGTCTACAAGTATGAGGTTCGCTGTGAGTTCCTGGAATTTTGTGCTATCCTGCTCTAGGTGCTTCCCCCCCTTCTTTTCTCCTCCGGTGTGAGAATCATGTTGAAGTCTCCCCCTATTATCCATTGTTTTCCCTTTGCTAAAGAACCTAGGTAAGACAGGATCTTAAGAATAAGGTCTTTGTCTTGGCTGTTTTGTGGTCCATAAGCGTTTGTGATCATGCCCTCCTTGTTCGAACCGATGGCTCTATAGTCCGTTGTGATGGTTCTTGGAGTGGAGAATCCTTGATCAAGGATTGCAGTAGCCAGATTCCATAGGATGGCCAGGCCTCCTGAAGCCCCTTTTGAGTCTGTTTGATAGGATTCACAATTGCACCAACATCTTTTGATGATATCTTCTGCAGTTTGCCCTGCACATTTTGTCCCTTGTATCAGGAATATATTAGGGTCTTCCGTTTTGATACAATTTTAAAGAATCCTTTGCTTGGATCTTCGATTTAGGCCTCTGATATTCCGGGTGAGGATCTTCATAATTAATAGTTTAGTGGGTGTGAGAAGGAGCTCTCTGAGAGCTTGTGAATCTGTCCCGAGTTGATCATATAGTTTCCCACCTCCTTTATTAGCTGGTGAGATGATTTTCTGCCCAGTCGCTTGTTTTCTTTTGGGTCTCTTCTTGGATCTAGGTTTGGGTCTATGATGATCCCCAACCTAGATGTAGCCCCTGTTGATGAATCCATAAATACCTTGTGAACTTTCCTAAGTTGGTGCTCTGGTAAGGTTTGGAGATCCTTCTTGTTGAGTGCCTCTTCTAGCCTATCTAGGTCGATTTCTGCTATGTCCTGCTCATCCATTTCCATGACTGTATCTTCTTCTCTTTTTGGTTCTTTCCCTGAGGCTGGGTGAATCTGTGGGTCTGCTTGATTTGTTAGGGTCTGAAGCCCTAGAGACGGCTGATCTTCCTTGCGCTTGCTGAGATCTTTCCCCGCATTCTTGTGGGGGTTTTCCACCTCTTATGCCTTTGGAAGGTGATTGAGGACTTCAAATGAGTTGTTATTTGGGTTCTTTTTTCCGTTGATAGTTGTGGGCTTCTTCTAAGATTGTTTTATTTGATTTTGAACCTGGGTGAATCCTTCCTTTGGTTTCTATTCAGCTTCCTTTTTGGGGAGGCATTTAGAGGGTAGTCTCTGAAAAGGTGCCCATGTTCATGGCATTTTTTGCATCTGAAAGGGATGTGTTCATAGTCTATGGTTTGGGCCCATTCCTCGTCTTGGTATTCTAGGGTAATTGTGCCTATAAGAGCTTTGGAGATGTTCATATAGACACATATCCTTGCATAGGAGGTGTATTTTCTCTGCTGGGTAGCTTCAAAAGATTTGACGTAGTTGCCCAAGGTGTTACCTAAGCCAATTAAAATTTCCTCTAACCAAAACTCTTGAGGTAGGGAATATAGGTGAATCCATACCGATGCATAGGTGAAGTTTTCTTTTTCTAGGCAGAAGTGATCCGTCCAGAATCGCAGGTAGAGACCAGCAGAGTTGTAGTAATATGATCCTCCTTCAAAGATCTGGTCCTTGTTCTCTAGGTTGTAGAATATTACTCTAAAGAATCCTTTGGAGCTTTGTTGGAGCTCATAGTCTCCCTTGGGGTTCCACCATGCCTTGATCCAACGAGCTAGGTCCTTTTCTGAGGGCCAGAGACCTAGGAATTTGCCTATGAGGGCATGGTCCCTCATGAACTATGTGTGCTCCCCTATCCTGGTGGTTTTGATAACATACCTAGGTGCAACCGGTGCTTGGGGGATACATTTTCTGGGTATCCAGACCGGAGATGCTTTTGGATGCGAGGACTCTACATCCATATTCGATTCCTTGCTTCCAGCCATTTCTTCTTGCAGGTATTGTTCTCACATGTGCAGAGGCGGCTCAAAGGACGAGCAACGCACTCTGGAATTCTTCGGGTCATTCGCTACGACGTTATGGTAAGAGGGGGCTTTCACCCTCCCTTCTGTGCCCATTTTGTTGTGGCGTTCAGAGCTGCTAAGAAAAAGTGTTCAACGTGTACAAAGGAGGTCAGAAGAGTTCAGGTCGGAGGGATTCTGGAACATTAAAGACCTAAACCTTGCAGGGTGTTGTTTGCAGAGCTCGGATAGTTCGTTGAGTTAAGATGTTAGGAAGGTTGGTAGTGTGACAAATATTTTGAAAATGAGATCTAATCTCGGTATAGGCTGGACAATCTAAGAGAAACTTTTTTTCATCTTCAAGCTTCTTAGTGTCACAAAGGTGACACACTCTTTCATCCCATGGATTTTTAGGAATTGACTAATTCCAAGTTTCACTATGGAGCTCATGAGAATTTGTTCTTATCTTAGCAATGCTTATTTTTTTCTTTACACTTATCAAAACACATAGATAATTTTGATCTTCTATTTTCTTTTTCTTTTTCCTCTAAGTCTTTATCACACCACATTTTCTCCTTAAATTTTGATTTGATGATATTTGTAATAGTATCTTTATTTTGCCAAATGGTGTCTTCCATGATTCTCCAATAGTTTAGCCAAGACCGAACATTTTTATGCCATCCTGGTTTGAGTTGATGGTGGTTAAGACTAGATTTTGAGGCAATGTTAGGACGTCTCTTGTATTCCATGTTGTTTAACTTGTTCTTATACATTAGGTATAGCTATGCTCTCAATGGGGGAGATACTTGTTTCTAAGAGGAGGATGAGATAAGGCGTATTTCCTTTAATTTTGAGATTATAGGTTATAAAATTCTTTTGTATTTTCTCTATCTTTCTCCATGATTCACTAGAGACACTAAAGCCCCATACTTCACATCCATAAAGAATAATATGTGTAACAAGAGTCTCAAAGAGGAGTTTCCTCTTATCCCAACTCCAAAGATCCGCTAATTTGCAATTGTTTTCAAACACATAATAAGCTTTCCATCCCCCAATATTTTTTTGAAAATAAGTATGATACTCACAAATTTTATATTTTTTAAAACAATCTTATAATATTTTATAAACTAAATAAAATATTTTTATGAAAATAATTATAAAAATATTTATGAACCTCACAAATTATATATATTTTAAAATAATCTTATAATATTTTATAAACTAAATAAAATATTTTTATCAAATAATTATAAAAATATTTATGAACCTCACAAATTATATATTTTTTAAAATAATCTTATAATATTTTATAAACTAATTCATAAACTAAAAGAAACAAAACATGTGGGATGGGATGGACATGACTAGTAGTGACAAGGTGGGCAGGGTTTCGAAACAGGCACCCGCCTTTTACCAAAACCGTGTTTTCTATGGTATTCTTCTCATGAGAAAAACCACAGTTACAACCAGAAAGCGCCCGTAGCCAAATGAAAAACCAATAACTGATTGGACTGGATTCCTCAAACCCGCATATGGAATGAATTATATGTTTTTATCCTATTCCGGTGGTTTTGGTTTTATACTGTGTTGCCTTCCCTCCTTCTTAGCTTTATGGATAACCTACACACATAAATACATAACTAAATCTTAAGTGCAATCTCAGTCTGCAATTTCACAATTGTTATTATTGTTTGTTTTTTTTGTTATCCCACTCAAAATGTAAATCTGAAGAAAGGAAGATGAGTTCTACTTCAAAGAGGGCTTCTTGTATGGCGTCTGTGGTAGCCATTAGGGGTTTCAAAATTTTCACACATCAGCGGGCCTTCAATTTCAAGAGTCTACTAATAATGCCCGAGTTATTGTCTATTTTTCCTATTACATTAGGGATTTCTTATGCCATTGGCGCTGCTGTTGTTTCCCAGAAATCGGCTAGTGCTTCTTCTGCTTCTGAAGTGAATATGAATCCTCGTCTTCAAGAAGCGGCAACAGAATCAAAGAAATTAGAATTAAAGGATAAGTCATTGAGATGTGTGATGTATCTCAGCTGCTGGGCTCCAAACTGAAATTGAAATACAGTTCAATTCGATCATGATCGAAAGGAATAGGGAAATGATCGATCACCTGCTGGTGCTGCAGCTTGATGGCCACCCAACCACCCGAATATAAGTTGTATATTATGATTGCATTTTGTAAATGAATGAATTGAATGCAATTTTATGGGTTCAACGGACACATAATTTTATGATCGTCTCTTTTTATTTCGATCTATCGTTTTCCGCTTGTGTCATTTCGTTTCATTTCACTCTTAAACTACATGGCAATTGAGAGACTTATGTAACCATGATCGTATTCTGTAACCTCCTCTTCATCCGCTTCCTCTGAATTTCCACAAGTATTCCAATCCCAGGTCGTTAACCATCTGGATTGCTTGCATGACTTTCTTTTGATCCTTTAACTAATATTGTTTTCTGAGGATTCGATTTCAACCCAAATGAATCAAGTTTGCTTGAACCACACTGAAAGAAAATTGAAAGAAACAAATCTTAGAATAATAATTATAAATGTAACTTGAGGAATTCAGACCATATGACTGAAAGGAAATTCAAGGAGAAATTAAACGCATTGCAAAGGAAACTTTTATTATGAACCAGAATTGTAACAATACATAAATAAAAAAAATTAAGGGTACTTAGAATTTAAATGCTCATACAAATTTTCAATAACAAGAATTCAAACTAATTATGACCTCCTACAATTTTGAATCCCAAATTACGGTAGAAAATATCTATTTTCTACTGTTTACAGAGAAAAACTTAAGGCTTTGAAGTGATGATAAAGATAAAGCTATTTTAATTTGGTTAACTTATGAAAATAAGGGTAAAAATAAGGGTTAGCTATTAATTTGGTTAACTTATGAAAATAAGGGTTAGCTATTTTTATTTTCAACGGAAATATGAAAATAAGGGTAAAAATGAATGAAGTGATGGAACCAAGGGAATTAGATAAGCATTAAGACTAGGTATAGGTTTGGGATATTTGTCAAATTTTTGACTTATAGAGGACATGAATATTTTGGATGACCATTTGAGTGAAGGATTTAGGTGATGGGAGCTTGATGGAGTTGGTGAAAAAGTTTGAAAGTCAGAGTGGAAAAATAACATAAGGACAAGGAAAATTTGATACAAATTAGTAGGTGATAACAGTGTGCTTTTAAGCCTTTAATCCTCAGCAGGATGTTTTTTGAGCATGACTCCATAGCCCAATGCATAAGGTGACTGGAACTGCTTGTCCTTGGCAACTCGCAGGGAGCATGCCATCCCCTATGGAGCCAAATGTTATCACATATAGTTGTAAAGGGAAGCAGGTTGTCCAAGCTTGCGGCCTACACAAGGCCGCCAAAGCATCGAATTTGTCGAAGCTGTTGAAGTGGTTGAAGACCCGAAATAGATCTGATTCGTTGATCAACAAGAGCCACACGTCATTAGATCTATCACTCTGGGAGTTTTAAAATGAGAAACATTGCAAAGTCCTAAAGGGTTGAAGTGCTCAAAGTCTTGAAGTGCCCAAAGAGAATTTGAGTCGTCGATCAGTAGGAGCCATGCGTTGCCAGATCCTTCGCTTTGGATAAAAGCAGCAAAAGACAAATGGAGTTTGAGAATTAAAATTCTTGAAGGCTAATCCACGAAGAAAATCTCGACCGTTGTTTTGAAGGGGAAGATCCGATCCGAATATCTAAAAAGTGTCAGAGTTGAGCCGTTGATCAGAGGGCCTAATCTTATATCACAAGATCAACGGTCATGCCAAATTGCGGGGTTGGAAGGTGTGCACATTTTAAAATCTTAGGGGCGGGCCACAATCGGAACCGCGGTTTTTATAAAGGGACATGTGGCGGTTCATGGTGAATTGCGGGGACAAAAGCGATTTGTTTTCAGACCACCCTTGGTAGCGCCCACAATCGCGCAATTTCATAGGGTCATGGCCCTAGGTCACATTGAAGTTGGAGCGATGGAGAGGAGTTGCGCCAAAGGTCGAAAGCGCCTGTATTTGGTCACAAAAGAAGACCGGCTTGGCCTTGAGGCATTCGGATTGACTTGAAGAAGTCGTGGGCACCGCCTGAAAAATTCATGGGTGTTAGGCCTCATCCTAATCCCGATGAAGGTAGNATGGAGGCGGTGGTTGAGACCTCGTCTCATGCCATAAATGGAATGCGTGAAGAGCAGGTTCGTGGGGGTTGATTGTCAGTCCAAAGCTCCCTGGTGGATGGATTTTCTCGCAGAGCCCACACTGAGCCAGACTTGCGTCTGACATAATAAGGCCTACACAGTCTAACAGAGCAGGCACTGAATGAAAAATATGAATGCAATGGTCCGATCACACTCCTGGTGGTTGTAGAAGTTTTGAGTATAAGTATTTAGTTCTGATATTTTTTTATGATCGAATGGTTGAGCTAGGCTCCTTGCTATTGTAATATTTTGATGAAGAACACTGGTTCTTTGGTTATGTCTTGATTTTAGACTTCTTGATTAATCTAATTCATCTTTCTTACTCCATCTTATTTGCCTCTGATACTGAGAGAGTTCATGATTGACTAATTCACATGGATTGGTGTGATTGTATTATGATGAATGCTTGATTATAATGTTGTTAGGATTTCTTTCAGTTTCCTTGAAATTTGAATCCAATAGGATCTTGTGTTTAAGTTTTTCTTCATTAGGCTGTTGGAAGGCCTGATGTTCATGGAAGACCTCTACACTTTTCTCACCGAAGTATTCCTCCTACTCACCTTTACTCCAACTTACTGACTGTAGTTGACCCAAGACCTCAATTGCTTGTGCATACCAGTCCAGATTTATGAGTTAGAACACTATTTTCATTGAGTCTTCTCCATTTGGCCTCTTAAAACCCATTTACATTTACTGTATAAACTGATGGGTACTAGGCTTACCTTCTATGCAATCTAATGTTGAATTCTAGTGCTAACAGTTCTCATCCAAGAGATTAATGGCCATAATGGCCCTACAAACTTTCGTACGCTTCCCAAGATCACATTCATCCATTGCACACACTGAAGGAATAATCTAGAGAGAAAATGTCGTGAGGGAGTAAATGATCCCACCCTTCACATTTATTAACTGCTTCAAGTCACCATCAAAGGACCTTTTTCGACAAGGGGAAAATAGTTGGCTACGTACCATCATGACAGTCCATCTAGGGAGTCAATTATAGGACAATCTTGAAATGCCATTTGAACACAATCTTGAAACAAAGTATGCCTTGACAATCGATCTTTATGGAGGTCGATAAGAGGGTCTCTTGAAATAAATCCTTCATTATCCAACTTATTAGTGAGCTTGTTGCCAGAGCGCCTGATATGAAGAGGAGTGATAGACATCTAGGGGGAGAGGACCGATTGTAAAATTTCCAGGTTACTCAAGAGCCGCCAGCTAGGGGAGAGCCTGGATGGAGGGGAGCCATTGAGAAGGCACTGGAGCATATTGAAGATAAGATCAAAGTACCCATCGATCATCAAATGAAGAATACCCAGATGATTGTCAAGAAGAATGCTCTGAATAAGGGCCCATAATTCTGTAGTGTTGTTAGAGTCCCATCCAATGCTATAGTATAGGATGTGGAGAAGAACACCATTAGCATCATGCAAGGCCACACCAAATTCAGTCAGACCTGGATTTCCTTTAGAGGCTCCATCAAAATTTATTTTTAAAAATACCAAAGGAGGAGACAACCACATGTTTGGAATGGAAACTATAGGAGCTCGACGAGGGGGTGAGAGATTGGGATCCAAAACTTTCAAATTCCAATGAGAAGTAATTATTTTTCCTTGTCCAATTGAGGAATGCCTTCAGGATGTCAGGGGATAATATTAATGGATTCATAGATGTTACCACGGAGAATTGATCACACTTCTTTCCAAGGACGTGAAAAGTTTTGGAAGATCTCATGATTTCTCTCTTTCCATATATGCCATACTATAAATCTAGGAAAAAGTTGCCAAATTATGTTGAGAATGGCACTGCTAAATGGAATGAGGCGCCAATTCTCTATGGTGGAAACAATATTGATACAACATCTATCTGTAAGATGCATAATTTGGGCTAGTTGATCATAGAGAGAGGAGCTGAAAGGACAATTGTTGAGCAGGTGCTCCATCATTTCCTCGGATTTGGCACAAAGGGGAAATATAGAGGGAGCTAAAAATCCTCATTTGCAAATATTGTCCCAAGTTAGGATGCTATGATGCACAACTATCCAAAGAAACGACTGAATTTTGGAACAACTTCCAGGTTGCCAAATCTTGTCTTTAGGGAGAAGATGAAAGTTTTTCTTGAGGGAGTATGCTTCTCAAATGGTGAAAGTGTCTATTGGTGCATGCCCCCAATGCAAGATATTGAACCTGTGGTTAATGTGAATTTTGTTCATAGCGTCATCATCCACCCATGCAACTAGATTGGATTTCGGAGGAATGTGCAACTCGACAAGCATCTTCTTCTAGTCTCGTCATTGAGAATCCTAAGAAGAAATAGGTTTCCAAAAGTCCGCCATATGTTTGAAGGACCGAGGATCCAATATATCTTTAAAATTGGATAGGCCTTGGTGTTGAAGGAGAGGAGGCCTCTATTTCTAATAATCCAACCAAAAATAATCTTGTTGTCCCACCCAGATATCCCAAAATGCATGATCTCGAATGAAGTAGCGGTTCCTCTAGGTCGAGTTCCACATTAGAGACCCAGTGCATGGTTCATTCCAATAGATAAGTTGATCCACTACCACCCCTCTTGCATATTTGTGGTTCCATAGCCGAGCCCAAAGATATTGTAGGCACTTTAGCCATCATCACCAAACCTTTGCACTCAACACCTGATTTAGCGCCTCTGGATCCCGCACTCCTAGCCCGCCAGCAGATTTTGGCTTACACAAAGTATCCCATTTAACCAAAGCCCATTTTTTGTCCATCGTTGCTCCTTTCCAGAGAAATTTGCATTGAAGGATCCTGATCTAATTAAGAATGAATTTAGGCACTTCCATGGTAGAGAAGATATATATAGGAATTTCCTGCAAAACAAATTTTAGAAGAACAAGTCCTCCTGCCATATTGAGGGGCGAAAATTACAAGAGAAGAGTTTATGTTCCAAGGAAAGCAATAGATCACCTAGACACCAGCTTTATGAGCATTGTCAATGAGAGGTACACCAATATATTTGGAAGGAAGAGAGCTCCCCCGAAAACCCAAGATGTGGGAAATGTGCTCCTGAACGGATATGGGAGTATTAAGGAAGAAGATTTGAGATTTTGCAGAATTAAATAGGGTACCTGAGGACTCTCCAAAAAGATTAACAGTGTGAAGAAAACAATGAGCCTCACACACATAGGGGGTCCCCATTAGAAAGGTGTCATAAACAAACTGACTGTGGGAGAGCAGGGGGTGTAAACCATGGATGTAAATCCCAAAAAGATTACCAAAAGCAATATGTGATTCGATGAGCCTTCCAATCCCTTCCGCCATAATAACAAAGAGGAGGGGAGACAAAGGGTCTCCCTAACTTATGTCGTGAGAAGGGGAGAAAGGCTGCCAAGGAACGCCATTAACCAAAATTGAGAAAAAAAATTGAGGATGTAAGGGACATTACCTAGTTGATCCAATAGGATTCAAAACCAAAAACCTAAAGCATAGCACACATATAGTCCCAACTTACAACATCGAAGGCCTTGGAAAGATCAATCTTGTTAAGCATGCCAGGAGAGTGGGAGGTGTTTAAAGAGTGAGTGACTTCATGGGCCAACATCATGTTGTCCATGATTTGGCATCCTTCCACATAGCATGACTTGTTAGGGGAGATCAATAGAGGGATAATGGGCTTGAGGCGCATGGCAATGACTTTAGTTATCAATTTCTAGATCACATTACAGAGGGAAATGGGGCGAAATTGCTCAGGATAAGTGCCTCACTCCTCTTTTGGAATGAGGGTAAGAAAGGTGGCTTTCAAGGTAGGGATAACGCCCTAAGTAAGACAAGAATATTCAACTATATTCCAAACCTCCTCATGGATCATAGGCCAAAAAAAATGGAAAAAAATAGTTGCAAATCCATCCAGGCCAAGAGACTTACCAAGGGCCATTTATTGTATTGTTTGGTCAACTTCCGCTTGAGAGATTGGTCAGATAAGGGTTTCATTTTGGTCAGGAGAAACAATAGCAGGGACATGCTAGACAATTTCTAAGATAGTCGTCAATTAGTCTACCATTGGTTCTATGAGGAGCATTCGATAAAATGAAACCAATCCATTCTTGATATCTTGGTGATCTAGAAGAGTAGCTCCTTGCTCAATTTCCATTCGGGTGATTCGGTTGATGTGTCTGCGATGGATCATTGAGCGATGAAAAAATTTATAGTTCTGTTCACCCTCTTTGAGCCATTGAACCCTCAATTTTTTCCTCCAGAGATTTTCCTCTTGAGAGTAGCGCTTTGCAAGATGACATTTGAGATTGGCTTCCTCTTCCTTAAGAAAATGATCCGGATTACTTTCGGCACGAAATGAGAGCGGATATATAATAAATAAATGTAAAGATATATCTCGAATATTCAATAATATAAAAAAAATGTATCATATATGCAACCATAAACACAGAGATACAGTAATACACAATTTCTATTAATGAGTAAAAATGTACGAAGAGGGTAAAATACAGAGTGAAAGACTTGCTAGAATGGTGGCAACTTATCTCTAATAAGATACATGACGACTAATCGTAGTCGTAAGAAGATGATATTACAATGTGGCTCCAAATCCCTTTGTATCATAAATAAAATCCAAAATCCTAACCTCGGAATAAGAAAAGCCAACAATTTTGTGGACCCTGTTTTGGGTAGTTTGGTGTATCAAGTTCCCGGGGGCGTAACTTTGGCATACGATCTTCATTTGGGGTGCACGATAGCTCGTTGGAAAGATATCCTCAAGGAGATTCATTTAGGGGGCTCAATATGCCTTTGGATATCATTGAGAAGCTCGATCCCGAAAAACCTTCATTTAGGCCCTCAAAATGGCCTCGGAAGTTAAAACTGCTAAAAATAGTAAATTGCCAAAATTGCCAGAAAATTGTTTTGAGCCAGTTGGAAAAGGTGGGTGGCCATCGATATCCACCTAGATCAAAAAATCTGAGACTTCCCAGTATTGAAATATTCCTTGAATTTCTTTGAGGCGTGTTTCCAAACATTGTTTGTTTTGAAGTATGTCCCCAAAATCTGTCTTGTTCCATTTGTGCAGGTATTTTTTAAAGTTCTTCAATTTCTATTAAAAGTGGTACACCATAGTACCATGGGTGATGACTGCATTATTTCACCATTCCTGCACATTAGCCTAGAAATATGGATGTGAGAGCCAAAACTTCTCAAACTAGAAAGGCTTACGATGGGGGATACTTGGAGTATCAAGCCACAGTTGGACCGACCATTTATCTGATCCCGAGATAGACAGAACTTGAGATTCACAGATCTGATCATCCATCAGTAAATATTCTAAAAGAAGGAAGCGATCAAGGCGAAATGCAATATTTTGAGTTCCAGAGTGTATATTGGACCAAGTAAAATGCCCATTTACATTTTCTATATCCACCAGTGGAAGGTCTTGTATAAGGGACTTAAACTTGTCATTGTCTGCATCAAGACATCGCACTCGCCCCCTCTTCTCCTCTAATGAAAGGATGATATTAAAATCACCCCCTAAGATCCATCGTTGGTCCTAAATGAATGGCGCCAATCCAGATAAGGAATCAATGAACCGAAATTTCTCTTGCACTAACTGGGGGCCATAAACTATGGTAAGAAATCCCATCATGTTGGACCCTATTGCTCGATATTGAGAAGACATGGACCTCTTAGTTGAAAATAAATTTTCAAGAATAATGGAGTTTGGGTTTCGGGTGATAGCTGAACCTTCTGAAGCATCATGGGAGTCGGCCTGAACAGATAATTCTAGTCGCCAACACCGGGAGAGGATGAGGGCATCTTCAGATCCAGAGCATTTGGTCTCTTGAATAAGAATAATATCAGGAATATCACTTACAATTAGTTGTTTAAGGAGCCACGACTTATCCTTTCCATGTAGGCCCCTTATGTTCCACAAGATGATCTTCATGAGAGAGAATGAGAAGAAACAAGACGAATGTTTTTAGTGATCAACTGCATTTTCCCTGAGTTCACCATGAAATTCCCTACCTCTTATAGTAACTGTTGAATTGATTTCCACCCTCTACTTTTTTCCTCATGAGGTTGTAAATGTGGATCTGAGTGAGATTCACCCTGAATGCCTAGACTCTTTCTTGACCTAAACTATGCACCCATAGTATAATCCATGTAGATTTTGTGCACTTTCCTTAGTTGATCTAGAGGGAGAGACATGGAATATTGTGTGCGATGCACTTCCTCAAGCTTGGCTAGGTCTAATCCATACAATTCATGCTCATCCACCATAATATCCATTTCCTCGGGCTCACTAAGAGCACCCTTAGCATGATCATAACTAGGATTAGAAGAGGAAATCTACTGCAACATAGGGGTGGACGTTTGAGGATTCACCTTAGATGCATGAGTGATTGGTGGTGCGCTAGAGGATAACGGAATTCCCTGTTCTTCAGAAATTTGGTTGAGAACATTGAAGGGATTACTGTAGGAGGGTTCTGCACCATGTACATGATTGGGCTTCTTGGGCCCTTGCTGTCGGCAAGACTGCACTTGAGATTTATTTGTGGCTTTAACTTCTGACTTTGGAGGAAGATTCAAGGGGAAATCCCGAAAAAGGTGTCCATGCTCATGACACTTGAGGAAACGGAACGAGATATGCTCGTAGTTTATAGTCTGATGCCACTCCTAATCATGGTACTCGAGAGAAATGGATCCCGAGAGAGGCTTGGCAATGTTCAAGACAACACAGATTCGAGCATATGATGTATAACGCCTCTG